>JAWZYV010006874.1:0-274893 GCA_038373885.1 Cheiracanthium punctorium | reverse complement strand
TCCGAGAAACTTTAGCTTTTAAATTATTCACTTTAAATTAGATCGCGTGAAAAAAAAAAGTGTTATTCTACCGCAAAATAGTTTATACTTCAATATCGACAATGAATTAATCAATTAATTTTTAGAAAGATAAAGTACTATAATCAGCAAAAAATGGTTACTTTTATTCATTTTTAAGGAGATAAGAGCATTAAATTTTATTTAATTTGTAACATTTTGCATTTTACAATGTTGTAGCAAAACATGATTTTGGCGTAATTTTTACTATTATTTTATTTGAACAGAAACATGACAAACAAGTTGTTCAAATAAATGCTATTAAATTAACTATTCATAGTTATAATTTAAAAATGAAACTATTATTATTTTTTCAATTTACAATTATTCAGTATAGTGAATTAAAACTTTTATTTATTTATTTAATTTTATCATTATTTTTTTTTTTAACAACAGCAGCTAATGTATTATAAAAAAAAAATCCTCAACTGTAAATTGTGCTGATATTTTTTATTTTTATGGAAATACTAATGAAAAGGTATTTTTTGTACTATTTTAATCCAATTTAATTTCAGAAAGTTTTGTTGCTTTGTGTTTTTTGTAAGGCAAAAACACAGGAGTTAATCCTTAGGGCGTCGATGCCCTGAGCGGAAGAAGGCTTCTAGCGTTTGTTTCAATATATAAAACAATTAATAAGCAATAAAATTGGGGTTGAACAGTAATTATAAAAATTATTTGTTCCCTAATTTTATAAGAGTCAACCATATTTCCTTCATTTTATAAATATTAGATAATGTTTTGAATTTATATAAAATTTATAAAATATCCCCAATTTTTGTTCCAGAATTGGGGACACAACGGTGATTTGTCCTCAGTTCTATGTTCGAAAATCTGGTTAATTTAGATAACCCATATTCACATTACATCTGGACAAAATCACCCAACATCCAAACTGTAAATTGACAGATGTGCGGTAGACCGGAACCCTGGACCTTCACACTTCAACCAGCGGCGGATCCAGAAAAAAAATTCTGGAGGGGGCACAAGACAATTTTTGTCACATTTTCTTATAGAATGACTTGAATTTACAAAACAAGTCAATGCTCTATAGTGTAAACTTCATTCGTCTTGGGAGGGGGGGGGGGGCTCTGGATCCGCCAATGACTTCAACCATGTTCGGTGTCTTATCCACTCGGCCATGGTGGGCCCCTTTTGTGAACTTTTAAAATGCAGCGTTTAATGTTCTGCATTGTATGTATTTTAGTTTTAATTAATTAATTTTATTATTATTTTTAAATTGGAAGTACTTAACAACTATCACTTTATATAAAATGAAATTTATAGTCATATAATTATTTCAGTTGTGAATAACTATACAGAAACTGCCCCAATTGAGGGGTGGTGGTAGGGGCTTAGAAACCCCTTCAATACTAAGTCATAAAAAACTGGTTAACTTATCTAACGCATATTCACAATACATCTGGAGAAAATCACCAACATGTAAACTGTAGATTGACAGATGCGCGGTAGACCAGAAGAACCCTGGACAGGACCTCAGGTAAATTAACTAGATAGAGTGATCCTCCCCCCTCTCCTTTTTCAGTGTATTGTACTTGTGTAAATTGCTCTCTCTTGTCCTAGTAGTGTGATTGCAATGGGCTGTCGACTTCACTACAGTTACTAATGCTGCTTCGGACACCAATGTACGGTCACATGGCCGTTACTCTGTATTGTCGACTATATTGCTTAAGAAATAGAATAAAAATGTAGAAGAAACTTAAATTTTAAAATAACGTTAGAAAAAAGGGATTAAAGCGCATGCGATATTTCCATAAACTATATGCAGTCGAACCCTCTTAACCCTTTGAGGCACAACCCTTTCCCAATGCTGAAAAAAGGGCAGCCGTTGCCATCGCTTGACTTAACTACGAGCAAGATGGCGGACGATCGAAACGTTCATCGCGTGCCACAGATCTAGAGACCCTTTTTTGACGACAGATGGCTGTGCGGCACAGCAAGCTGTTGGCAAAAAAGGGTCTCTAGATCTGTGGCACGAGATGAACGTTTCGATCGTCCGTCATCTTGCTGGTAGTTAAGTCGAGCGATGGCAACGGCTGCTCTTTTTCAGCATTGGGCAATCTATCCATCTGTTCTCGTATTCTTCCAATTTTCAGCAGATGTCAGTGCTGTTAAAAAGAATCGTGACAATTTTTTTACGGGAAATGACGTGCTAAAAAGTAAAGGATTCTCGTGCAGCTATGTCACCCGCAACTATTTTTATAGAAATCAAATCTGTCCTTCGTGATTGGCAACAGTCAAAACGTCAGAGTTTGGTGTTCCCAGAGCGGGAACACTGCGCGTTAAAGGGTTAATGGAATAATGGAATATCAGTTAAAAGAATGGCAGTTAAACGAGTAATGGAATATCAGTTAAAGGAATAATGAAATATCGGTTAAAGGAATAATGGAATGTCAGTTAAAGGAATAAACGAATATCCCACTGGAATCCCCACAGTGTCCAAAGGAATAGCCAAACCATAGTAATTTGTCAATATGTATTTCGTCAGTCAAATGATGTAGAATTAAGATCTATATTGTTACATAAAAACTAGTTTATTATATGATACGAGCAATAGACATCTAAAATGATGTAAGATAATTCATATTAACTCAATAAGATAATAAATATTAACTCAAAAATGTGTGTATGAATTTTTAATGGGGTTAAAAACATTGCTAGAAAAATCGCTGTTTTCATTAAATATATCCAAGAAAAATTATTAAAAATACAGTAATTCTTTTCGTGCTGATACTGCGCATTGTATTTTATTCTTTCAGATTCTGCCTAGAGGTACACCATTTCCAAGAAATTTGCAGTTCTGGAAATAAATGAATGTATAAGAGGGGAAAAGGTTTAATGAGAATTTCATTTTAATTACCCACCTGCAATTTTTTATTACCTTTCACCTTTAAAAATATATAGATTTGTGGTCGCAGGGAACAAGTCGTTAAGTCGAAAATTAACTAAAATGAGTGAACACCGCTCTAAGCTTATCAACGCACAAAGTCGATAACCCCGGACTTTAAAGTTTTATGATTTATAATGATGTTGGCAGATCGTAAAACAGTGGTTATATTCTGTTAAATCAGTTCAGTCTTCTACTATAACTACACCGTATTTTTCAAAACACTCCATTTAGAAAATTACTTTAGTCACGTGAATACCAGTGAAATTTAAATTTTCAGGTAGTAAATAGACAAAAAATACTGTTGAAATGGGTTGAGATGTCATTGTAGGAATCTGATTATTTATGACGATGAGTGACTAAACGGTACAGAATAGTTTGACGTTCAAAGGGTAATTTTTACAATAAGCGAGGTAAACTGTAATCGTATCAAACAGAATTTGGAAGGTAAAAAAAGCGCTGCTCTAGAAAGTCACGATTTCATTCTTATTTCTTGTCATTGCACGTATACAAATGCAAATTAAAAGTACTAAATCTCAAAGAGTACTAAGAAATCACTCTTTAATAAAATTTAAAATCAATTTTTACGAAATTCCTAAAAAACACGATTTTGGGGACTGGGATAGTTCTCGATTTTTGGTAGCTTATTATTTGGTTACCACTATGTCATCCCAATCCACTAATTAAAAAAAAATAGAAGTACAACAATATTTTTTTTTACTAAAAAAAAGATCTATTGGGGAAACCACGTGACTTCTTTTTGTACATCTATTAAACTATTTAAATTTATGATTCACTTCATTAAAACTTATTTCGCTGAAAATTGAGATATCTTAATTCAACTGGTTTCGCAACTTCTCACGAAATATAAGAGATATCAGCAAGCTGAATTAGGTGACAAATTTGGAGGTTTTTCGCCAAAAGTTGTCAAATTTAACAACAGTTAAATAGATTTTGGGCATGGCCGAAACAATGAATTATCTGAGACTTTTAATGTATTAAAGATGTTCAAAGATATTTCATACCAAAGTTTTTCGCGATCACAGTGGCGCACACAAGGGGGGTCCAGGGTGTCTGGACCCCCCCCCCCATCGGCTTTGATTTTTTTTCGATTGATTATTACCCTATATCTATAGTAAATAAAATGGTTCCAAAAAAAAGGTAGCAATAGTTTCAGTTCTAATAAATAAAAAAAGAAATTCTTTTCTCGCTTTCCTCAACTTTTCGAAAACGAACTGAAACCGAACATAAAACACCATCTTGTTCTCAAAACTGTACAACTATTATTTTGCTTCCTATTGTATTGTGTAGTGTATTCTTAGGGAACTGGATGAGACGAGTTTTGATGAATTCCATCTAATGAAAGCGAGTTCTTTCATCACTGATTTTTGCCAGTCTGGAACATCCCTAAAAGTTGGACCCCTCCAAACCGTAAAAGTTCCCCCCCCCCAAACTGTAAAAGTTGGACCCCCCCCAGTCAAAAATCCTGTGTGCGCGCCTGCGCGATCATAATATTTTGCTTACTTTGTATAAGAAGTAAACAGGGGGAAACATAAGTAGAAAAAATATCTCATCCAGACAATTTACAAAAAGAAAGTTTGGTGAATTTTATTCACCGAGAATTCAACTATCAGTCATCATCAGGAATTGGTGAATCACATCTGAATCTGTGAAGGTGGACAAATTATACATGTACAAAATATATACGCACATATAGCTATGCCTTGATATGACAGTAACTTACGAAATAGTAATGTTCATATTATTAAAAAATAGAAAATGAAAAAAAAAACTTGAGAAGTATAGTTTAACGATTCGATAACGCAGTACCCAAGTATGTAGTCGATTGAGTAAAAACCGCGAGTTGATTTTGTCCACTCCACCCCCCCCCCCCCCATTTGGCCGCATACTTTGCACTTACAAGCAGAACTGGCGCTGTCTGGAGCGATACGAATTAATGGTGAGGATATAGAATGCACGTAAGAGGCATGTTTGAAATAACTTAAATTTTATCGAACAAAACATTAAAATACTGATCTGCGGTTGAGTAGCTGTTTGAGACGGTCTTATTAGTCACTTCGTATAGAGTTGGATTAACTACAAAAAACACAAGGAATAAATCAAAGCTAATTATATTCCAGTCATTAAAACATCTAAACTAAACCCACTTATTGGCCTTTCACTCACATTAACTATGCAGTATGTAACCATTGATGCAATTCAATAGTTTTTCGCTTCAGAAATTTTTCGTTCATATTATTCACCGATTCCAGCAGGTATTGAATGCAATGTAAATAACGATTTTGCATCTATTGTAAACGAATATTTCTGAAGTGTGGATGTGCAGAAACTTAGATGGTGGCATAAAATTGCAATGCATGCGATGCGAATACTAGATCCATTAACAATGACAAAACAGCCCAGGCTTGGATGTTATTGATTCAATTAACATTTGTAGTTCATTATTTAACAAGAATGTTGATGTATGGAACTGAATATTCGAGAACGCTCCATTCAACAGTTAACAATTCAGTCAGTCAACAGTCTTTCAAACAGAGCTCATACGCACAGCTCTTAAATTGAAAACATGAGAAGTCAAAATGGCGCCGATATTGTTCCTCCTCAGTTGTCTTGTTTGAATACTCATAAAATAACTGCGTCCAACATTTCCAGAAAGATTAATGAGCGGCACAATATACCAAACATTTTGCTTTCTTTGAAAAAGGATAGAAAATGATGGATTTGAAAGAATTCTTCATAAACAGAAATATGTGTGTGTTGGGAGGATTAAAAAGTACTTATTGAGCACTAATGTGATGAGTTTCGGAAAAATAAAGTAGAAATAGCAAATCGACTATATGAGCAAATGGATAACCTTATTTGTACAGAAGAAAGCAGGCTCTCGTCCAACTCTCGTAATTTGAAGTTATTTTACCGGAGAAGAGTTTTAAAAATTGCCAATGTGTTTCACTAGAAACATAATTTGCATCAGAATAGTTAACCAAGACTTACTAAGAATAAACATCGTTTTTTTTTATAAACGATGTAGTAGTTAACTAATTGAACTGCTTAGAGTTTCACGTTACCGCATAAAAACAATTTCTTGGATGGCAGATTCCAGAAAAAAAACCGCCCAACACAAGGGGAAAAAAATTGGAAGTTTTCAGCATTTGATTTTTTGCAGATGATATTTTGAACTGCGGAGAAAATAACTATTCTTAAGGGTTTTATCGTACCGAAAATTACGATGGATTTAATATGAATATTTGCAGAATTATTTCACAAGCGTCACAGTTTTTTACGTTACAGCCCAAAAGTATAATTGGATTTCTAATGCAATTCTAAATCCGTGGTATCAAAATGACGTCAATCTCAATTACATTATCTTTTTTACTCTATCGTATATTAGGAAAGCTTTCTGAAGGCGAAAACTACGAAAAATTACTAAAAGTAGGGAAAGGGGTGGATTTTCTGTTTTTTAAAGTTGACAAGTCCGGTATTTTATTCTGTAATTTATTTGAATATTATTTTGATTAGAAATTTTGTCTTCAGAGGAAATAAAAGAAGAGCAAAATATTACATATGTAAAAAGTAAAATTGCCCGGCAGTGTCCTACTCACTAAACTCCGGTCCCGTATGAACACGGAAAGTGAAGCAGCACCCGGCTTAGCCAGTGCTTGGGAAGGTGAACTCCTCTCGGGGTTGGGCTGCTGTGGGACCGTGTACGCTATTGGGAGCTGGTGCACGTAAAATCCGTCGTGGCTTCCAATATCCCCCTAGTTTAACGCTACTTCTGGGGGTGCCGATTTTAGATAATTGGTCCCTCATCAGGAATTGGTTCAAAATTAGGGGTCCCCGAGCTAAGTCGTTCTCCCTCAGTGGCTCATTAAAATGGAAGTCGCTACTTCCGCCCATCGCCTTCCTATATGGGGGATCTGTTACCTCTCCGCGATTGCCAGAGGGCATTAGCAACGACAAAGATATTCTTTTTAGCCGCCTTTTTGGCATGTCATAATAACAGAAGTTACACGATTTTTATATTTTTATCCAAGATTGTTGTTATTTTGCTTTGTTATTACATCAATTAAAAAAATGCTACGGATAAAGAATCTATATATTACCAAACAGTGAACTATAATATATAAAATTCTAAAACCACACTTGTCTGCTGTGGCGGTATGTTTTATAATTGTGATAGTATAAATTTGAGAAAAATTATGAAGGCCAATATTTTAAGCATTGAGCTCGAAATTAACTAGCGTACATCAAGGTTACTAGAAAGCACATTTACAAATACATTTTTATTAATTAAAAGTGATGACTGAATAATAATTGTACAGGAAAACAGAATGTGCCTTACCTTAATCAATGATTATCCGTTAATCTTTAAATAGACAAATTACAGTGCTTTGCGGCCGTCCTTATTAGCACACTGCCAGCAGTTAAATTCGTATCTTCCTGCAGTAGCATACTTTAAGATAACAATAAAAGAAAATTCAGAAAAGCATTTATGCAAATTAAAGAATTACATTTTTATTTTTAATTGCAACAGGCGATCAACAAATTTGCTTTTTTCCCCTTTTATAAAAGAAAACCGATTTCAAATTATTTCACCGTAAATAAAACTATATTTCCATCGTAAAACAGTAGTAGGGTTTGGCAATTTCTCGCTCAATGTAGCTCGGTTTCTGAAACTCATTTTTTGGCGCGAACTAGCTAGAGATAAATTGCGGAAATCGGCCAACTTTTTTGGCATTTGACGTGCTACAACTACCGCCGCAATTAGTAACCCTTTACACAACAGTTTAAAAACATGTTTTTTTTCGATTTTTGAATGATAATATCATCAGAACGTAATCAAACTAACAGGGGACCACATCTAAGCCATTTCCTTTCCATTAAAAAAGAACCATGGAAATTGCCCCATGTGGGAAAAAAATATATCTGAACACATATTTATAGATAACTGAAAGCGTTGAACACAGTAACTCCTCATTTTGAAGTCAGTAAAACAGATGTATCAGATATGTTACCAATTTAATGCAAGAGCGCCCAAGAGAACTTTAAATGGAAAAAGACTTGAAAAATAAATATACGTAAATCAGAAAGAAACAAAGCAAAAGAACTCACTGGAGCTTCAAATATATGTTGATTTTCGATGCTATTGTAGATATTTTGCATTTTGTTTCCTTCATATACATGGAAATATTTCCGGCTCCTTAGCAGAGGCAGTGACATCTAGTTGCGGGAATGTCGTAGTCATTTTGAAAATTCAGCCCCGTAGAGCAGTGCTCCCCAACCTTTTTATCATCGTCAACATTTGATGATTTCGCCGCGGCCCGCTGAGGGGAAGGGGACATGTTGATTGTTTATATTTTAGATTGATTTGATTTAATACTTTTTATTTAATTGTATTAAACATACCTCAGAATAAAATACTGTTACACAAAAAAATGAATGTAAAGTGATACGCTAAATCAATGAGAACCTCGACCGTGTTTCTTTGCAAGGAGTCGGTTCCATCTGGGTAACAGGAGACAAAGACAACCCGAAGTGTGTTGCGTATGTCCATTTTATTACGCTGTTTTGCTTTAGTTGCAGTCACTGCAGAAAAACCCGCTTCACACAGATAGGTTGAGAGAAACGGCAATATGGATTAAAGTGACTGAAATTTTAATTCATAATCTTGAAATGTTTAATTGACAATAAACTAATTTAAAATAGTTACAAGATATTTTCTGTTACAAAGATATAAATCGGTACAATCCCGACTAAGTCGAATCCGAAAGAAATACACCATAGTAAATAAAATGGAAATAATTTAATGTTCCTTGAGCGGCCGCGTTCCATTTGATCCACGGACCGGTAACGGTCCGTCGACCGGGGGGTTGGGGACCGCTGCCATAGAGGATACTTATTTTTATACATATATCACCGTTACGATACAACAACATCGTCAAATTATGCGTTTTCACGATAAAAAAATAAATAATAGCAATTCACTCTTCATCGATTTCTGTAAACCGCACATAGCACCAATATACACTCATGCCCATAAATTAAGGATAATTCAGAATCACACAGAAATTGATTTCTAAAATAAAAATTCCACCTGTGGAATGATCACACACATCTTGAAAAAGAATATGCAAATTACAGGAAACCACCAGATGGCGTGGATGGTACGTCACAATGACGAGAGTGTAAGAGAGGGGTATATAAGGAATGGTGGCAAAGAAGTAAAATTGTTCACAAGCGCTGTGAAAGCCTTTCAGTGCAAAAACCGCATAGTTATGGCACAAAGGAGGCATTTGGATGATGTTTTACGTGGCAGAATTATCGGACGACTGGAATGTGGACGTACCCAGCTGGAAGTATCCGAGGAACTTGGAATCGCCCAGAGTGTCATCTCCAGGCTTTGGCAACGATTCCAAGATGATGGTAATGTGAGTAGACGTTACAGCACAGGTCGCCCCCGAGTTACAACGCCGAATGAGGACCGCTATTTGGCAGTTACTGCCAAAAGAAACAGACGGAGTACAGCATCAGACCTGTCTCGTCAGCTCTCTTCAGCTACCGGTACGACAGTTTCAAGGCAGAACGTGTACAGACGATTAGGGCACATTGGTCTATATGCTCGTAGGCCTGTCAGATGTGTTCCACTTACCGCAACTCACTGTCGCCTGCGATTAACCTGGAGTAGAGAGCATGCATTGTGGACACCGCAACAGTGGTCTTGTGTGATGTTTTCCGACGAGTCCAGGTTTAGTTTGGAGTCTGATTCTCGCCGGACATTCATCTGGAGAGCGCCAGGTACCCGTTACCACCAAGAGAACACCATTGAAAGACACCGTTACGGTGGTGCAGGATGGCTCGCTTGGGGAGGAATTATTCTTGGTTCCAGAACTGACCTGCATGTTCAGAGTGTAACGATGACAGGCCACATCTATCGGGATGTCATTCTGGAACAACATGTACGTTTGTTTCGGGGCGCCATGGGTGCTGAATTTGTGTTTATGGATGACAACGCCCGTCCTCACCGTGCAAACATTGTAGACGAATGCCTTCAATCGGAGGATATCACCTGTATGTATTGGCCAGCATACTCACCGGACTTGAATCCAATAGAGCATGTGTGGGATATGCTTGGCCGACGAATTGCAGCCCGTCAACCCCCTCCCACCTGTCTACCGGAACTTCGGAGTGCATTGCTTGATGAGTGGTGTAATATTCCCCAAGAACAGATTGATCATTTGATACTCAGCATGCCTAGGCGTTGTCAGGCCTGTATTGCATCGTCCGGGAGACATACTCCGTATTAACCATCCTACTAACCATGTTATACTGTTTTTTGTAAATAGGTTCTTTTTTGAAATTTGGTCAAGGGAGTAAAACTTGCAATTTTTATTAATTATGTCAAACATATAGCATCTTTTTTGCTCTTTACTTTTTGTTTAATAAATAGACTTTACAAATAAGTCAAATTTGTTTTGCTTCTTTCTCTTTCTTTGCCTGAACTTCATTATCCTTAATTTATGGACATGAGTGTATTACAGTAATTTTTTTTCTAATAACAATTTCAAACGCATTGGTAGAGAAGTTTCTGAAGTGTCAAAATAGTGGAACGTATGGGAGACACTATCGCAGTTTCGCATTACGTGCGACATCATCAGATGATTCATTAACGACAAAACAGTCCAGGCTTGGATGCTCTTGATTAAATTAACATTTGTCGTTCATTATTTAGCAAAATTATGTCTGGAAACAACTGAGTGCCTTTTGACTGTTAACATTTCAGTCCCTCATTAGCTTTTCACCACATTTCGTCCATTCGAGCTTCATTAAACAGGAGAGGTCATAATGGCGTCGATATTGTTCCAGTTCAAGCCATCTCTTTCGAATACGTGAGCTTAAGTAAGCAAAGGGAATGTTTTGAGAAGACGTTAATTGTCTTGTACACTTATTGCAAATGGTGCTTTGATAAATGTTGATTTATCAAACAGTGTTTATATGAAAGTATAAACTGTTCTTAGACACACACACACAAAAAAAAAAAATCTGGAATTACTCAAATTGGCTTTCCGATCACTTGATCATTACCAAGCGTTTAAATAAATGTAATTCTGTTGAATGGAATGCAGCGTTCAGACGTTAGTGCTCTTCAAAAAATTTAACCCTTAAAAGCAGTGTGTTGTCTTCCAACAAAATAACCAATTTGGCCTTCTACAATACTATTAGAATAATATTGAAGCTCTAATGCCTAATATTGCCAATAAGATACACACTGAAAATATCATTAAATCAACTTTCAACAAATAGATTGCAGCGCCAGTGCTGTTTAATAATAAAGATAGATGTATTTTTTTATTGTTGCTGTATATATGCGTTTTGTTTTGTTTGGAAGCTTGCAAATACCCTATTTTATTCTGCAGTGATCAAGTAAAAATTTTTATGTCGAAAAGTAAGATGTGTTGTTCATTTCTATGACTGTTTTGGATTTTCCACTGTAAAATATTTCCTGTAGGCAGATTTTTATGTGCGTTGCCAGTTGGCAACAATAGACATACTGTGCAATTAAGCTTAGAGAAAAAGCAGTTTTTGTTTTTGATTATGAGGAATGATTAAGATTGACTGAATACATTTGACTTAAATTTGAATGAAACTACTTATATTTTGTAGTTTATTTTTTAATATATATGAGATATTTTTCTACTCGTTATTTTCTGTAAATTCCCAAACTGCAAAGGATGCACAGTAAAAAAATCTGAGAAAGGTGGTGTTGGACTGTGTTTTAATAAAAACAACTGTTTCAAAAATTTCCATATAATTTCTTAACTAAATAATTGGTAATCATACTGTCAAGTATCAAAATGAAAACTATTCTGTATCCAACATTCATTTTTTCAACGTTTTGCATAAATTTTTGTTTTTGTAATAATAATTAATTATTTTAAAAGTAATTTGTGGAAATTCTTTATCATAGTTCTTATAATTCATGTGTGTTTGATATCGCAAAATTTTATTCACTAAATTTTCCCACAAAAGCCCAGTGTTTGCTGATTGGAAACAAACTGTTTTTTAGCCGCAAACTATATCCAAAAGAAAATGTGATTTAAATATTTTTTCCCATGATTTATTAAATGAAAGCCAAAAAACATTTAAAAATTTATTTTTAAAATTTCAGACAGCTAATGGTAAAGTGAATAGACCACATTGTATAAGATTTTTTTAGCCCTGTAAAAACTGTAAGTTCTACACAAACCGAAATCTACATTGTATGTAAGAATGTGACCTGTAATATCCGTGACTAATTTGAACTGAATCAAATGCACCATACCATCAAAGTGCATCAAAATTTTAGAGTCGAATTTTTTCATGATTACAAAATTTTCCTAACATGGTTCATGTTCGGAGAGAAAAAAATAGTCTTAATTATTTTGTCTGGATATTGAAATAATGGAATCTATAATACCCAAATATGCGTATTCTCAAAGTAAATTTTAAATTTGTTACAGTGGTTAGTCTTTAAAGCCTAAGAAATATTTTAATACATCTATTTCATTAACAGAGTAAAACTAGAAATATATTTGTGAAAAGACTGTATTTTACTTAAATTGTAGAATTGAGTTCGCTTTGAATGAAACATGACAGGGATGTTTATAATGTTACAAAGTTTTTGGGTGATCTACACTTTGAATTTGCATTTTTGTTGCATGTAAATTGGCTAACTAGAACATGCTATAGGGAGTTTTCCGTTTCATGCAGTGGATTGGTTCGTCCATTCGGTTCGGATCGAGCAAACAATAACACATGATTTGTTGTTTCTGGCCAAATATTGCCAATACCGCTTAACTTACTTTAGTTCTGGAGGCTTGCATTTGCTGTCAAATTTGGCGATATTTCGCCCAAAAGTTGCCAAGTTTGCTACATTTGTCATTAATGGGCCAAAGTTTGCTTTTTTGCAAAGGTATTCCGCAGTAGCATTAGTGAGCATTAGTATGACGCAATCAAGGTTCGCGACTGGCGAAATTATTCTAGAAATGGAATCACAGCGTTAGCTTGAAAGTTCAGCAATCATGGTGAAGAAGTTCAGTTTTGAGAGAATGGCCGTAGAAGTTCACAGCATTGATGGCCAAAACGCTGTGTGTCTCTTTGCTGTGAAGCTTCCGTCTGTTTCCAGACGATTATTTTTGAGATGTTTTTGTGAATTCTTCATTGTTGCATTCTGAGCAGCAGATAAAAGATCTGCACGAGAATTTAAACTGAAATTTTAGCATGTGGGCGGATTTTATGGTATGCGAAGTTCTGTAGCTAAGGAAGCCTCCGTGAACAGCTGACAGTTATAAAGCATGTCATTACTTGTTAACATCTTTAAATTGTGTACTGAAGATAGTTAGTCGAATTTCTAGAAGTAATAAAACTTGCATTTTGTTGTAACAAAGAGGCTGCTTACTTGAACTTTCCATACGCACTGCAATTTTAAGCTACGTGCCCAAAAACTAAGCAGAATTTTCTGTAACAATAATATTAATAGAGGGGTCTGGAAAATATTGAAAAGAAAAGTGTGACATCAATAAATATTTTCTGATCTCGTTAATTTAATATTCTCGAAAGATTTTATTCATGTATCACAGAAATCAACATTATTAAGTTTGAAACATTTCTATTAGAAAAGTAAGCATAATTTACTTGGCCTGCTTTTAAACAGCTTTCAAAATATTCTTGTCGCATGATAGATTATCTAGTTATGACTGGAGAAACTTTTGCTTGAGTGACATTTACTGCCGTTGTCATGCATTTTATCAGCATACATATATTTGTGCAAGCACTTAGTGTATGTTTATTTTGGCCTGACGTGAACTTCTGACTTAACTCAATCGAGAGAAATGAAACGGTAAGACTGAACTTCCAAAATAATGGAAAGAAAAAATAAAATGTTCGTTTCTGTTCAAAAAATCGCTATCAATATTCTAATATTCCAGAATTCTAATTACCGTGCTGACTTAGTAGCAGTTCTTTAATATTCAACAGGAAAATGTTAAAAAAAAAATGAATGACAATTTTGTCACGAAATAAATAGTTAAATAATTTTCTTAGTATGATTTCCATGTATTTAAACATATCTTACAAAATTATTTCAATTGATAAAAATCTCAGTTAACAACTCTCATTCATAAACTAGAAATATTATATACGGATTTCGAGTTTTCTCTTAAATAAAACATTTCCTTTCGCGACAAAACTAAATATTCGGGCCGCCATTTTTCCTACACTTACGGTTTGATACGTGATTAATGATCACGTGTGGAAGCTTCATTAGACGGGAATAAAGCGTGGAAGCAGGCGTGAACGGCAGAGCATTGGTAACTCATCCCTTGCCGATGGATTTTGCTTCGAAAGCAATTATTGGCGCATTCTTTCGGGCAATGGCGGATGACAAATGATTGCTGGAAATGGTCGAGATATTTTGAATGTCGAAGAATGTTTATGATGTTTTAATACTGGTGCCTGATTGCTCAGTCCACTGCATGCCCCCCTCCCCCCCCTACAAAAAAAGTAGTGAGGGAGAAAAAAATTGCGATATGTTTGATAATTTTTTTTACAAATATTGATAACATGACATAATTAAGTAAATGATGTTTTTATTAGTTTGGATGATGGCAAAAAGCCCAGAAGACAACTTAGGATAATGGTTCTGGAGCAAGACGGACGTTGATCATTTCGAACTTATTGACGTTGATATATATTTCTTAAGTCACTATCCAACCAGGTATTCAAAACTCGTGCGGAAAAGCATGTACACAGAAGAGGAATCTTGGCCATCGTGTATTTGAAACAATATGCAGGAAACTGGTTAAAATTAAAAAGACGCTAAAGTATGTGTTTTAAGTAACTGTTGTGAAGACATTCGAAACCTCTGTTCGGTGAAACTTGGTTTACATCAGAACATCGAAAGGCATAGACTTTGGTCAGCCCTTGGGAAGGCGACAGCCTCTCTTGACTAGACTGTTGTGGAACCATATACGCTAAAAAGGTGTTGGTGCTTGTAAAATCTCTCGTGTCTGCAATGTCATCCATGTTCAAATGAATCTCTGGGAGGTGACAATCCAGGTGTAGGTCTCGTATGGAATTGGCTCAAAATTGAACTTGTAGGGGGCAACGTTGGCACACCTATTGGGTGACTCTATAAGAAAACAATAAACACTTCAAGCCATTGCCACAGTCAATGCCTACCCAGTATATGCCCGTCGTTAAAGAAAAAAGAAAATATGTGAATTTAGAATCCTACTTGAAATTAAAATGACCCACGTTCGCAGATTCCATACCAAATAAGTTAAGTGGTCGAAAGAAAAGAAATTAAATCCAATTTTATTTTGGATAATTTTTACCATGCTATAGGAACTCATAGATAAATATCCGTTTATAGATATACCATTTTTTCAGATAGGCGTAACTTATGTAATATCTAAAACGGATGAGTAAGCTATCATGTCTGTTATGAACAGAATGCAATAGTATAATGTAGTGAAAAATAATGTGTAAAGAACAGAAAAAAGAAATATATAAGATCAACATCACAGTCACTATCTGGAGAACGAAGTTTAAGAGAGGTTTTTTTTTTTTTTTTGATCCTGAGAAAGAACAAAAAATGTTCCATTCAATGTTTTTCACGGAGAACATTCTCTCACTAACGTCACTTTTTTCCTTTTGTTTTATCTGAAACATACGAACATCTCCGATAGAGATTTAGAAGTGCGACTTCCCGTAGATATGTTACCGATGACTTTAACACATGAGTTTAGTATAATTCGCGTGTTAAGTGTTTGGTGAATTCGGCCGTAAGCGAGCCTAACACTTCCAGTCTTTAATCATTATCTTGCAAGATCGATCACACTACAGTAGACCCCCTACTGATTTTACACGATCTGATAACCCAGAACGTGTAAACTAGAACCTTTAACAATCAAGTACGTCTAGATTTTTTTTATCTATATTGTGTTAGGCTACGCCTTTAGTGTTCTGGAAAATGAGCTATTTGAATCATCATGGTTTCAACGCGTACAGAGCCCCTCGCGCAAATACGTTGTTATGGCCCAAACTCCCTTTTCTGGATGTTACATAATACAGCATATTTACAGTTTACATAAATACAGTTAGCTAGCAAGCATGAGTTAATAAATTTAGAAGAAAAACTGTTATGAGACGCACAAATTTTATAAAATAAATTTTATGGCTGGCCGTTGGAGCCTCTTACTCTTCGGCACGCCCATTGGCCGCGGGGTCTGTGGTGGCTTCCGCTGAGCCACTAAACACACATTTAAATATTTCGCACTTGAAGGCTTTTTTGTCTGTAAAAATATATTTATACAGTTTCTTTTCCGGGTCAATCGAGCTCTAAATATCTAGCGCTTCAAGTACGGGTGAAGTAACTATACATTCTTGCAAGTCACATTTTTTTCATGTATTAAATTATCTCCTCACAAAAATCCTTAACGGGTTAAAAGGTTGTGACGCAACATTTTACTTTATAGCTATAGGCATTTTAAATATGAGTCTTAAAAATAATGATATCAAATTTTCAGTGACGCCCTGGTGTGATTTGTTTTTAAATTCTATCACTACCTTTAATTTATTTTCTAAAGAGGATTTACACATTCAAGCAATGCTTTTAATTAAAATAAATAAAAAAATTGTGAAAAAACCACACATACAATGTTACTTATATTACGTTACGATCGTTTCGACCGAAAATTTCTTACGGTCTTCATCAGACAAAGCCCTTGTCTCAATAAGCTGAGGGAACTGAGCTGAGTTCCCTCTGCTTATAAAGTCATACCAAGACATCACTCAAAATTTGATATCTGTGGCCGCATTCGTAAACGCTAAACGAATTACACAAGTGCAACGAGTTTTTATCTAAGGCGCTCCTAAAGGAAACTGAGTACATTCAGTTTATAAACAATAGTGTTCGCATACAAAACTGAGTGAGGTTAGTTTCAAACTAAATAAACTGAGCACGCAGCAGGTTCATCCAGTTGTTGAGAAAATACACTTGCTGCACATTGTTATTGTTTAGAAATGGCGTCCGTTGTTAGGGAAAAGTATGTTGTAATGAAAAGTATTTTACGTTTCCTGAAGCTGCAAATATTATTTTTTCGAAGAGCAAATTCATGCACACGTTAGAAACTGCAACGAAGGTACATAATTTTTCAAAGGTAATCCTTTTCTTGTATTTTTCATTTAAGTAAACTAGGGGCCAAGGCCCCCAGACTCGCTACGCTCGATTTCGTATGAGGCATTCGGCCCCTAATCAAGCTTATTCGTAAAAAAGACATAATTTCAACAGACAAAACCCGAAGATTGGATCAGATAGAATGTTACTGAGCTAAGCTACACATTGCTTGGTTCTTGCATCTTCATTGGTACATAAAAATTTAAACTTCACACTACAGTAGACCCCCTACCCCTCATAACACGGAAGATATTTTGTTATGGGAATCCGTGTTGTAAGGGTCCTGAGCTATACTCCACCTGGAGTGCGAACTCCGCTTATAATCGCTGGAAAAAATATTTGCACTCCTCAGAAACACAATGATATTTAATGTTGCCATTCAAAAGTTATATTAATTAGGAGCTAAAGCGTTATAAAATCAAAACATATGTTTCAGCTGTATTTTTCATAATGTAAAACCTATTGGACACCTTGCGAATTTGCCACCCATGGCGATTTTTCATTATTTGGCGACTTGTGTACATGTAAAGTTAATAAAAGCTACGGAACATATAGAATAGCATGCCACCAATGGCGACTTTTCATTATTTGGCGATTTACACATTCTCACAACCTATATTTACTGTTCATTTAAGGTTACCGGAAAACCGTTATCTATATTTTCATTTACGTAATCGTTTGCAGATTGGCGTACTTAACACTACGAATAATACCATCTCATCGCGCTAGCAAATATCCATAGTGTACTATAACTGCTATAATGACATAGTTAACGCCGCCGAATATTTCTACTGGTAGCAAATAATCCATCTGGACGAGAACCGGCTTTAAAATAATCTGCATTTTAATTATTTTTCATTTTCAAGATATTAGTTATTCTGTTTTGGAAAAACGAATAATCGCTAATTCTAAACAGGAATCGCTAAATCGCTAATTCCTGTTGTCTAAGCGAACTTACTATTTGAAAATTGACCATTTTGAGTTACTTATTTCATACAGTTTTTATTTTGGCGTAAAATGGGCGTAATTCTAACTCATGTTTGTAAATTTCACGCGATTTTAGATACTTGGAAACGCTTTGTTGCAAAGGAATTAATGATTTTGTGCCAAATATGGCAACCATTCGGTTTATTTTTTCAGTTTTTTATTAATATCTTCTAAAATAATTCGATTTTCGAAATTTAAATCAGCTTAGCAGGTTCCTCGGAACTTTTCGAATCTGTGGGCACCTTAGTCGAAACTCAAATCCCTACGGTTTAGGAGGAGATAGGTCCACAAGATTTGACAACGCCAGCGGCCTTTACTTTTTTTTAGAATAGGGAGATTCAGAAATGCATGTTTTAGTGTTGAGATTGAATTTGATTAGCGAAATTTGCACTTCTCTTGCTAAATAGTTTTGAAAAAATGATGTTTCAATCGAAATTTCTAAAGAGCTGTGCACTTCAATTATGGTCACTCTTTCTTTTAAAAATCCTGTTGATTTTATACTGAGTATGAACTAAAAATTCTCTTCAACAAAAATAAGAACAGACGCGAATTGTAAACAAAAACATCTCCTAGGCGACGAAACTAAATAAACTGAAGTTGTTCGTAAAGGCAAATGAAACTGATGGCCACTGATAGCACTAAACACACGCATTCCCGTTTTCTTACGAAACTCGTGCAACGAGTTTGTCGTTTACAAACAAACCCATTATTTTTAAGACCCATATTTAAAACTCATATAGCTATAAAGTAAATTGCTGAATCAGAAACTTTTAACCGGTAAAGGGTTTTTGTTTGAGGATATCATTACATTTTAGGGGTATGATCAGTGGCTTGTGTAACCTGCGGTACGCTTTTACACGTTACGGTGAGCGGCCGCCTTCGGCAACCAGCTAGTCCACCAACGAGTTGCTTGCCGTTCGCCAAAAATTCTCCCCTTTCCCCACACACGGGCCGCCTCGCGGGACTTGCAAATTCGGCATAACTCTACCGTTACCCATAGCAACGCGAGGCAATGTCACGTGACACAGGAGAAAATTATAGGGAGTATTCACCTGACGTCATAATTGTATGAGCGCCAAGCAGCGGTGAAATTCGTAAGCTAGTTTTGTACAAACAAATCGCATCATTTTATGTAAACAAGCGGTATATTTATGATTTAGCTTGACAAATAAGTTTTAATAACGGTGTTGTGCACCGTAATAAATTGTAATAACCGTTCTGTGCAAAAACATAATGTATCGTAGTTCGGTTTCGCTCGAGTAATTTTAAGTGAAGGATTAAAATACAAGTGACTTAACATTTGGTGTCAGTTTTCTTCCAATAACTTTAAATTAAGGAGTAAAACTGCATGAGACTTTGTACTTTTGAAACTTCCCATTTTATTCAGCTGTTTTTAACAAAAATCTATTGTACCAAAACGTTTGGCATTCATTATTTTAATCAATAAACCATTATGGCATTATTTGCTTTATAATTTATGAAAGAGTACAGCGTATACTTTTGACTGAGGAACAAGTAACTTAATCTTGGATATGTTTACGAATAATTCAGTATTTTAATATAAACCCATGTGTTTGCTTACCTTCCCTTTCATAACAGTTCATTGATGGGATATTCGTCATACCATCATTTTTTTATTAACAAGTCCAGTTGTAAAATGGTTGTGGATGGGTTTTGAAGACTTGTAAGCAAGCTTTTTTCATGTGTCTCAGAGATTTAGCTAAAACCAAACAATGGCACTTGTCTATGTAACCAAATACATATATTTTCCTTGTACGAATCATCAATATACGGATCAATCTATGGAATTTTGCCAATTTTATTAGCATAATACTTTTAGTAGTATCTTCCAAATCAATATAATAATTTGAATTCGTCTTTACAAAATTTAAATTGCTTTTAAATTATTAATATATCAGCGTACAGTATAACTTCAGAGATTTGTTTGTACAAAGCTGTCGTCTGCATTTCGAAACTAGTGTTGCCATATACTAAAGAGTGACGTAGGTGAATACACCCTATAAAATTTCTTTGGTTCTTCAAATGGTCTCCAAGCATGTATAATCACCACTCAATTGAAGCTGTTTGCAGTATTAATACACGTGACTTAAATAGTCCGACTAGATTAAATTAAAAAAAAAAAAAACGAATTTCCCTAAATAAGCTGCTGACTTACTCTCCGATTTTAGCATCGATTAAATTCATAGATTAATTTTTTAAAAATCTCAGAGAGCGGATTTCGAGAAAAAAGTTGGACACCAAAACATTCCACAAACTACATGTGTCTACATTGAGTGCTGCGGTTGGTTAGTTGGTGTAGGCTGCCTCACTCGTAGAACTATAGTTCTCCATGATAAATGAACATGAATCTTATTAGGATACGCTTTCAGTATACTTCAATTTGTCATCCTTGCACGTCACTCTGTGCGAGGTTCACCTCGACATGTTGGAACGATTCTTGTATCCACAATTTAGAAGGAATGGATTTATGGACATTTGCTTTCCAACATGCACGGAGACAAGCCCATTTCTCCCTGATTATTCGTGACTGCGCCAATCACCCTTTCCTTGGTAGATGGATGACTCGGGGCTGGTGCAGAATGTGGGCTCCACCGTACATTACATTTGACTCCTATAGATCATGAGGATTTATAACATTCCAATGTGTACAAAATAAAAGGTATGCAACGCTAAAAAACTTAAACAACAGATTACAGACGCTATTGAGGATATAGACGCAGCTATATTGCGCCGTCTTTCCCTCGACAGTGTTGGAATGCTGAGTGCTGTGTCGAGATGTGGAAGGGGAAACATTGAAATGCACTAAAAATGAGTCCTGAGAGGCTTAAGTTTGATTTATAATGTGACTTATGCAACGTAATGTGATTATTACGAGAATGTAAGAGTTACTTCATGATCATCCGGTATTTTATCACTGTCACGCAAGATCTAGAGCTACAATGACCCGGCCAACGCACTATCTGAACATAATTTTAAAGACTTGGCAGTAGTAGACTTTCAGGGCACTTACACAGTTACTAGAGCGAGCCAGAGCTGCACTTCTCGATGTTTCTTCCCGTTCACATGTACACTTGCGCGAAGTGCAAGCATTCATGAAACCGTCCCGGAACTCCCATGTGCTTGCAGAAAAAAACACCAATACCTGGATCTTTGACAGTTCATGCTCCACCACATACAGAGGGGGAGATAGGGGAGATATCAACAGGAGAACTGTAACTGTTCTTGTATGGACATTGATTTGTCATTAATTATCAACTCGCTTGGCTAGTCAGGGTATATGTACTTTTAAAGCTATAGTAGAATTTGGATAGAAGGGGGACGAAAAACGGGCTTGACTCATCTCGAAAAATTCTGATACAGAAACTGTAAAAATGTATGTTTCTTCTTGCACAAAATTTTCAAATCTCTGTCTCATCGATTCTCATCCATCCCTAGCCTGGAAAACAGTCGCCTGACCCCACCTTTACGTCGATGTACACAACAAAATTCTGATATTAACCCACGTGGCATAACGCCATACTATAACCGTACGCTGTACTAGAAATACGTAAACATCGATAAGTGGAAAACGAAGAAATCAAGTACATCAAATAATCTCCTGTATAATATCTTATTTTACAATACAACATTTTTCAAACTTCTACGGACATGACGTTATCCTTTGACTGCTTTCTCCCGTTATTTTATCGCTTGACATTTAGCCTGTAGACCATAACGGCCGGATGATTTCCATTCCCTCCCTCTCTCGCTGTAGTAATAAATAACAATAAGGGTTCTCATTTATCATCCGCCATTCCTACTTGTTGTCATAGGATAAATGCAACGTGCTTCATTTAGTTAATAGAGAACGGATGGCTTATACAAGTATATATATATATGTACTCGGAAGGGATAGATTTAAGTGACATTCGAAGATCTCCTGTGCGTAATGGGAGTCATTTTGGATCGAGAAAATATATAAGTCATCTGGGGAGTGTATAAATAATGCCGTTCCCTTAGAAAGATATACAGGAGACAGTAATCCTCATTTTATTTTTCTGCCATTGTTCGCTTTTAATAATTTAAATATTTTACGGGGCGCTGAATATTAAATATACATGAAAAGAATTTTACTTGGATTGTTTATTTATAGAGTACAACAAAATATTTATTTTACAGTACATTACGAATTACGTTGTATGGGAATTGGAGTTGGGTGTATTTTGATAATTTATATTGAAATACTTTTACTACTGATCATTTTTTAAAAATAATTTTTCAAAGCACACAAATGCTTCTATTAATTAATTGTTTTAAACATTTTTATACTCTGCTTTATTTTCGATGTCAATTGTATATTTTATTTCGTTTAGATACATCCATCTGCATAACTAAGCCAACCCATTGAATATTTATGAGCCATTCTAATTCCCGGGGGACCTCGCGAGTGCGAAGGTTTGCTTATCTCCCGCTGCCGCCTTCTATGCGAGCGGTTTATTCTCGAGTTGAGTACCGTTAGCCCATACATGTTTTTGTTGTCCAAATATTATGCTGTAAAATGGTACTTTAAAAAAAAGATGAAAGGGTAGGTACTTGGGAACAACTGAGATGAAGGTCTGAAAAAAAGTCGTAGATTGGGTAGTCTTCGTCAGACCAAATCCAAATGTCCGCGCTCACGCGAATCGCACCATACCAAAACAAACATCTTTGAGAGGCAGAAAATGCATGCATTTCTACTAAGTGGCACTGAGCATGAGCAATCTTTCTTTTTTTCCCAATGGGTGGGCACTGGGCACAAGCCCGAACTACTGGCTATTTTATTACGGGGACACCCAATGTGCGGCCAGCGTTACCCCTAGTGGTTACACTGGCAGCACATAATCCCAACACCCAAGCCCAAGCCGGGAATCGAATCTGTGACCAACACGTGATAGAACGGTTCTTAATATATTACACCACCTGGGCGGCTGCACTGCCTAATCTGAAATAGCTTTACAGCTGCTCAGAAGCTTCGAAGCTCTGGATCCCATTTCTGAAATGCGAAGATTTTTGCATATGTTTTAAATATTTTTTTCATATGAAGATGCTTTAACGTTAATAGTCGTAGAACCAGAAAGAGAGCTATAAAAATTATATTGTACAAGCAGATTAAAAAAAAAGAAAAATCTCATGTCAGGAAAGTCAGATTGATTAAAAATTAAAAAAGCCATTTATTATAGTTAGAAAAAATTAATTTGAATTTTTGTCTTTTTCTGTGTCTGTGTGTTTGTTTAAAGCCTTGACCCAAAATCAGATTTGATTCCGTTTTTTTTCACAAAGTTACGAACTGAAATTATTAAAAAATCGTGACTTTTCCTAACTTTATGTTATTAATTATCCGTAAAAATATTAAGCTCGTAACTTCTATCTGTTTTTTGTTTTTAATATGTATACTTGATATCGCGGAATGGGTAATTTTGACCCTAAACTTCCCACGAGTCTGGAATCCGAAGTTAAAATTACATAAACGTCACTATCATTCATAAAATGAACGGTAATGACATAATAAATGGTATAAGAGCATACCGTTATGCCGTGGCGGCTCCTCCATTTGAGCACATGAGCACGTGAACCCCCAAAGGAAAAACTAAAGAATAAACACATTAAACAAATTAAATTGAAAACAAATATTAAGCACACTTCTAGATTTATGGGAATTTAAAACATGAATTTTACTCTCTCCCCCCTCCCCCCACTATTATTAAATAGGCTTATCATAGCTAACGCACTGTAGTGTAGGTTACTACAGCAGTCTTGAATCAATCACACCTGCAAACAGAAAATTTTTCCCCTCAACCGCTGTCTGGTATGAGAAGCCGAGACAGCTGGGAAAGTGTGCACTGATATAAAATCATTCCGTTCGCACAATTTCATCGGGCACGCAGCTCCAATTTTTGCGGTATAGCTTCCGGATTTTCAATTGGTTTGTTACATTCGGTTAGTTAATTTTTTTTTTCATTTTCTTAATATTTTCTTTATTTCTATCATTTTTCTCTACATTATTTTTTTACAAACTAGTGTAAAGTAAATTAGATGCGAGTGGAAGACGAGTTTCGGAGCTAAAGCAATGGCATTTTTCAATAGTATCCTTTGAAAAAAAAATGGAAATAAAATGAATCCAGACAGTATCTTTGCTAAAACTTATTTTGGTGACAAAATGTAAGACCGTACCAAGGGGGGGGGGACCAGGGGGTCCGCCCCCCCCCGAAATTTAAAATTTTGTTAACAAAACAATAATAATGAAGCCTTTTTGTGAAAAATTTAGCCTTTTTCACCTCTTAGTCCCCCCCCACCCTGAAATTTTTTTCTGGGTACGGCCCTGCAAAGATGACTTGTTTTCTTTCATTCGAGTGCATTGTTTTCCATTAACTCCTGGAAACTCAAATCTATTTTAACTTGTAAGGTGCGTCGTATCTTCCTATTTAATTTTCGAAAATTGTTTTGTGAACCTCCTCTTAAATAACCCAAGACCCGCCACTGCCATTATGTCATTTTCATTGCAACGTCAATTTTACAAGTCGGGTCAATTTGACCCATACCGCGGTTTTAGGTATACCTATCTCAAGCGACGCGGTTCTAATAAGAATTATAGCAACAATATTTTTGTGCTTTTAATGTAATATTAAACTTAATGCGAATGCTAAGATTGAACTAATGTCATTACCGTTCAAATATAATATTACTGTTGCATTGCAAGGTGAATTCTGCAAGTTGGGTCAATTTGACCTAGCCCACGGTTTTAGCTATATCTGAAAAACCGCGGTTCTAGTGTTAAATTGTTTTTTCTTTGTTTGTGTTTGTGTTCGTGTTTTCTTTTTGCTATTTACTATTATTGGTATTATTAGTTATTTTGTTTTTCCTTATTTTGTTCTTGTCTTTTTATTTCATCCCCTCACCCCCTCTTTCTTTAATCTCTGTGAATTCTTGCCGTTTCTTTTTTCTACGCGGCAACATGCTTGTTTCTTTATCTTTTTTAGTTCCCACTGTTTTGTGAGACGAAGAGTTTTGACTGATGAAGACTGAATAAATTTTCAGTCGAAACGATCTATCTTGTTATAAGTATCATTTTATGTGTGATTTTTCTCAAAGTTTTTATTTATTTTAATATTTTAGATATATTCGGCTACTTAAAACAAAACAAAATTTATATATGTAATTAATAATTACAAAATAAAGCTTTCCATCGAAAATCGTGTTTGTATCAGTTAAATTTCTTTTATCTATTTAAATGAATTCATTACGTTCTATTTCAGCTTAGCGCTATTAATCCAATCGAAGTACATTTCAAAAAGTATATGTACGGCTATACCTGCTTATTTTTCTTCATTTAAGGATGTAATTAACGTTCAAAGCTCTTTTACAGAGTAACACAAAAATTATATCATTAGTGACAAAGAGCTGTTTGGATGTTAAATGAAGAAAATCTCGCCAAGTTTGAGAACGATGCATCACCAATTTTAGCGCAAGAACTCTTGCGTTTGAAAGTACTTTATAATCTATGTGATTCACATGATTTATCTTTCTTGTTTTTGTAAAATAAATGTGGTATATTTTGGATTACTGTGGTTAAATATTATAAATTAACGGTTAACACAATTCTTTCTAAAGTGTATAATTTGAAATCTTGCATTATTTTTCCAAAAATATGCAGTTGTTATAAGTTTGCCTTATGTGATACGCTCAACTCAATTTAACAAACCGATGTTTGTCTTAATTATTTCCGTCACCAATGAACACCTAAGAACAGACAGCACATAAGCTTAAATCAAGTTTGACATTTCTTTGAATTTGACTTATTAATACAAGCTTGACAGTTCAATTAACTTTAAGCTTGCAGCAAGCTTGGAGATTACAAAAAAAAAGGAGTCAGCAAATATTTTCCCGCCGAATTTAAGTCATTTGAACTGTCAAGCTTGAATACAACTTGATTACTGCTTGATTTGGAAAGCCACATCCACATAACAAATAATTTATCATCAGTCATAAATGTACTTGAGCATAGAATTAAAAAAAAAAGATTTTATATTTCCAAATATTGAAATTCTTCAAAATAAAATACAAATATACTACAAAATTGATTTCAAAATCAGTCGTTTATCTCGATTTTGGCCAATATTGCCCCACATGAGTGTCGCGATATTGAAAGTTTTAAAACGTGTGCTGCTTTTAAGTTTATATTATACTTATTTCCCTATTAGTCTATAAATCACACATAACATAATTTTAATTTTGATTCATCCCACGGAAAAATAAAAGAAGCAGATGTGCATCGACAAAAATAAAATATATTTGTCCAGTTCGCCGACCGTCGCCCCATGTATTTAGGAAATTTTTTTTAGGAAATTTTTTAAAGTTTGAATTAAGCTTGCTATGTCAAGCTTGATTCAAGCTTACTATGTCAATCTTAATGCAAGTTGGGCAAGTGTAAACTTGAACACTTGATTCAAGCTTGCATTAAGCTTACACGCTTGAAATTTTCAAGCTTAATTCAAGTTTATTGACTTGATAAATAAAGCTTACTGCAAGTTTGATGCAAATTTGTTGTGCTGTCTGGGAACAGCAATTAATCAACATTTCTGAAAAAAAAAACATTCTTTTAGCTATTATAGGGTTAAAAAACTATGAGAATCTATCTCGCGTCAGATCTAATTCTTCATTTCATCATCATAGTAAGCAAGAATATGATGCACCCACGCTTATCCATTTGTCACCTGGCCTTTTCTCTGCCAGTTGTCTTTGAGTGATGAACTTGCTTCGCTTTAGATTAGAGAGAGAATCTACGAGCAGAGGGTAGATAGAGTGTCATTAGAAGATCTTCATGTAGTGGGGTTTATTTTTGATCTCAAAATGTAGTCAACTTCCGTAAGAGCAACAACTAATGGCATTTACTTGAAGGGATACGTTGCGAGTATATCCATATAAAATAGGAATATGAAATTCATATAAAAAAGTCTGTTAAATTATGAATGAATCTATGGATTACTACAATATTAATCGTTTACGAGGCTATATAGCTCTCCAAATATCACTGATTTGGCCGACAGACTAGACGTCTGTGTGACTGTGATTTGCAGCCGTTCTTTTTACTTTATATTTATGTATTTTTCCCCCGAATCAGAAACTGCATAAACGACCATTATTTTTGTTTAACGGTTCAATCGAAAATTTTATGTATCAGCAATTTATTTTGTTACCGTGATTTTTATAAGGTTAAAAAAAGAAAACGAGATTTTTTTATACGAGCACACAAAAATAAATTTTCAGTAGTACCTACAAATAAAAATTATCTTGTTCAGATTTCTTTTTAATCTGATGAAACTCTACGTAATCCAAAGTAATATGCAAACCGGCGCCGGCGCAGAACGAAAAACACAGTTACAGTACTCAATGTCCAATGATGTCCGATTAAACATGTCATACGAGATATACATCCTTAGTCATTATCTAATGAATGATAATACGTATTGCATGAATTCATTCTCTGTTTGTGGGCATCTAATATTGCTACATAATTGCGGAAGTTTTCTCTTACTCTTTTTTATCAATTTTGACACCTTTAAAGGTGTTGAATCATTTATAACCATCAAAAGAAAAAAAAGATGTCTGACTTCCGGTCCTACTGGAGAAACTCCGTAATTTTGTATCAATAATGCCTTTTTAATATTAACTTGAGTAATTATATTTGTATTAAGCAAAAGTACTTTAAAATGTTTAAAACAATCTAAATATTTGAGTTTTATTTCTTGATATATTAACATACAGGGACCTTTTCTATCTAAATATTTGTCTTTTTCTGTTGAAGGGGTGTAATTGTATGTGCTTGTGCTAAATTAGAACAGTTGCAATCTGAAATTATTCATATTCCCTAGCTTTCGTTTTTAAAATTCCATTGAAATATTACGAAGTTCAATATTAAAACTATTGAGGGGAATTTTAGTTCACATGCATTTGATATAATAATTTTTTTCTAAATACGACATTGGTCCAGAAACGTCATAAAAGTTAAATTTTGTAATTTTTACATAAAAGTAATTTATTGGAATGGAAAAGCAATAGAATAAAAATTTATCCTTTTCAAATATATTCTTTGCCATTGAAAGTATCTGTTTGTGGCCAGTGTTTGAAAAAATAAAGCTTTGGTGATATCTCTTTCGGACATTGCATATAAAACGCGTAATCGACCTTGCAAGTGGAGCGTTTTATTATTTTTTGCCAGTGAAGCTCACCGATAGTGGGAATTACATTTTAAAATTATTCATACCATAAATTAGAAATGAACAGCTTTACCATAAAATAAGTAAAAAATAATGTAAGTAATATAACGCTTCTTATGTAAAATTTGCTGATTTTCTTGATTTTTTTTACATTTTTTCATAAAATTAATTGTAAAAATAAAAGAAATATTAAATACGACATAAATTTAACGCATTTTTTTATACAAATATTACGTTTATTATAAAACTTACGAGATAAGAATGTTTTTATTTCTGGTGTAATTAGAAGAAATATAGCATCTGTCGTAAAACTTGCTGGAAAAAAAAAAGAAAAGAAACATAGTATTTGTCAATGAAATGAATTGAAAAGTGTTATGTTAAAAAAAAAATGTGAATGCAAAATGTAGGAAATGTAAAAACTATGGTAAAATTCGAAGAAATGTCTTATTTGTTTTCAAATTTATGTGCATAGTCACTCACTGCAAAGAGATTAAACATATACTCCATTCCATCAAAACTGTGTTCATCAACTTTCTTAAGCCAGACTAATTTCTTTCGTTAATGACGCTAGAGACATACATGTCCATACGTACATACATATTTATCTATCTCGCGAATGTTACAGGCGTTATCTAGTACTTAAATATCCCGAGATAAATTGTTAATGTTTGAACTTTAGCCGGTGAAGTTTCTCTACAGTTTGGAGGAAAAGACGAAATTTGGATAGCGTATTTTATTTCCGCGTTTGCATCAAATTGTCGCGTTATTCGTGTTTGGTTGCAGAAATATGAAAGAAAAATCTGAGGATATGCTTGTTGTTAAATCTATCTGCAGTAAACTATCAATATAACGAAATTAAGGGGAGTGAAGGCAAATTCGTAATTTCTAAACATTCGTTAATTTCATTTAAACCGAATTTATACACTGATGCACATTCATTTTAATAGAATATTTTTTATTCTTTAATCTGGTGGTTTGTTGCACTGAAGTTCGTTCATACCAGGTTTTACTGCATAGGGAAATTCATTCAGTATACATGATTATCACACTTGCAGATGAAAGTGGTTTGCTGAATTCAACACAATTCTGTTGGCCCCTAATGTAACCTAATAGTACAATAGCGGCCAAAAATATTAATATTATTTTACAAATAATAATGCTGGCCATTAACTTGTGCAAAAAAACCAATGATTGAAGTTTTCACCATACAAACGAGCATATAAACTATTTGAACAAGTTAGAAAAGTTTTATTATTTTTTTTGAAGTGAAAACTTCTTTGCGCACGTTGGGCACTTTTGGGATGGAGAAAAACCTCTGAATTCGCGTGACCATCACGCTCCTGCTTGACTATCACGCTCACTCAGATGCATATAGGGAAAAAATAGATTGGGAAAAAGGTGGATCGTGACGTCATAGCTACGTCGTCTCTGAGATTTCGTCCTCTTTCTATAGAATTTGAGTGTTGCCACCTTTTATCATAAGTAAAAACTTCAAACTGCTTTCGCGATTGAAATCGAGCCGTAGACCCAAGGTGTTGTAGGCGAGCGTTCTAACCACCAGACGGGTTCGACTCAAGATGATATGACTAAAGTTTGAAGTGATTGTTGTTTCAATTTCGGAATGGGAACTTTTAGGTATATAAATAAATAAAATTAGACTTTGCCTGTACACTACTTAATATTAAAAAAAATTGCGATTTCTATCCGTTTTAAGCATTTGGGACCCCAGTACGACCGTCAAAAAAAAATTGTTTTGTCAGTGACCCTTTTTTTAATGGCACATCACGTAAAACTGACTGAAGCGAATGAAATAAAGTTTGGTACCATGATAGGTGGTCTTTCAAACTACAGTTTCAAAAAATGAATTAAATTTTGAGATTTTCCGAAAATTGTTTCTAACTGCGTAAATTTTTGTTTGCACATCACGTAATAACGACTAAAGCGAAAGAAATGAAATTTCGTGACATGATAGGTGATCACTCAACTTAAGTTATAGATTAATTTTTTTTTTTATTAGATTTTGAGATTTTTCTGAAAATCGTTTCAAAATGCTTAAATGTGCAAAGCTTTGTTTTCAAAATGTGCAAAGTTTGTTTTCAAAATGCAAAATGCTTTTGTTTTAGTATGCATAAGAACTTCATATGATTTGTATATCAAGTGTATACTTTCAAAATATTCAAAAATATACACTTTCTATGTACAAATTGTGCACAATCTATATTTTTTGCAAAAAAAAGTACATACTTTTTCTAGCTGGGTAGGTGATATAATTTTTGATTACTTATTTAAAAAACTGCACTCAATTTGGATAGCTGTATAGCTATTGCGCAATAAAGTTAATTTGATAATGTAGAGAGTGTTAATAATTACATTCTGTACATTATTTGAATTAGTATAAGTGTTATACTACAGTGCATTTGAATTTGAATTATAAATCCATCATTCATTACAAATAAATAGGTTTACTGTTCATGTCAACATAAGTGGATAATTATTGATACTTAATAAATTCACGTACATAATTATTAACTAAATCGAACACACACAAAATCCAACACGTGGGAAAAAGTGTATTGATGATGTATACCTGCTGTGTCACGTTGCGACCTGTACGCGGGCTCTCTCTCTTTTGAAATTTTAAATGTGCACACAAATCAAGCATGAAATTCGAAATATAATTAAAGAATTCAAACATTTCCAATGCTAAACCAGTGAAAATTGTAGTAAAATGTGTACAAACGTACAAAAGTATGTGAAAGTGTTAGAGTAACATAAATGAATATGCGATACCCTTACAACCTTAAAAAAGCATTTAATTTCTTTTTTACAAAGAATTTCAAATGTATAAAAATGTGAATAAACGTTCATGAATGTTTATCTTCGTTAATAAAAATACTATAATGTTTGAAAACCTGTTTAACTGCATAAATATAAATTTGAGAAAGCTAGACAAGAAGTTTTCACATCTGACGTGCAGCCTACGATTGACTGTTTTTTTTTTTTTTTCCTAAGACTAGGAGCCAAGGACACCAGACTTGTTAAGCTCGATTTACGTATGAGGCATTCGGCTCGTTATAAGGCTTATTCATATAAAAAGGCATAATTTCCCCAGACAAAACCCAAAGGTTCCATCAGATAGAATGTTACCGAGTTACACTTAGCTTGGTTCTTGCATGTTCCTTGGAACATAAAAATTTAAACTTCACACTATTTTTAATTGTGTAAAACTCATGAAACCCCTTGAGTATGTTGATATCCAAGGCGTTTTTTTTTAATAATTTGACGACAAAATGTTTTAAAAGGATTTAAAAAAAAAGATATATGATATATATGACACGCTAGGGTAGAAATAGGATGCGTAGGTATGCATGTGGTATGTTGTTGCTGCTAATGCCCTCTGGCAACCGCGGAGCGGTAGCAAATCCTCTGTATAGGATGGTGATTGGCGAAAGGGAGCAGCTCACATTTACATGAACCCTAGTGGAATTAAGATCGACTCAATTCCTTAAATGTGAGCTCGTCGTCTTCTAATTTTGAACCAATTCCAGATGAGAGACGTAGCACCTAAAATCGACACTCCCAGAGGCATCGTTTGAACATAGAAGTCACTGGAGCCACTACATATTTTACATGCTCCCGCTCCCATTAGCGTACACGATTCTACAGCAGTCCAGCCTAGAGAGAAGTTCACCCTCCCAAGCACTGACGAAGTCGGTGCTGTTTCACTTTCCGTGCTCTCACGGGAACGGAGTTTAGTGACTAGGTCACTAAGGGGACAAAAATGTAGCACAGCTAAATTTAGTGTTAATTTTTAAAGCCACCCACACTAGTTTTTTTAATTGGTAAAAAGATAACAAAACTTTTGTAATTTCTTGCACCGTTAAAAAAGCCTTCTTCCTGAAAAACAGTAGAAAATATTTTATCACTTCTAACTTTTATTATTTTAAATATACACTCCATTTCACTTGCATCCTAAGTCGGAGTTAATACTCGGTGAGAAAAACCTTTTTTTCCCATTTTATGGGGGAAAAAGCACATTATAATCTTTATGTTTTACACAGTCACAAAATTGGTTCCATTCCAAATGAAGGGGGTAAAAGAACGAAGAAAAAATAAATAACAAATGTAAAACAATACAATTCCTCAAAAGATTTGGTGATAAACATCCCACGAAACACTTTTTTTTCTTTTTGAAAGTGTTTTGTCAAACCGGAAAACAATTAATCAAACACCTAATGCGGCCTTTTCTTAACACACAAGCGAAAAAAAGTGAAAAGAACTAAATAAACGTATCTCATAGCTGCAGTAACTGTCGAAGGTGGAGCATTGTTTTTGAATTATTCATGCAATATCATATTTCGGTCGCAGATGGCAAGTGGCATGTCTGCACATGTCTCCAGATAATGTTCTCAGTCTGTTTTTTATTGTTTCTTTTTTTCTTTCTTTCTTGTTCTAGTGTTGATAAAGATGTTTTGGTCTTGAGGAGGCGAGAATAAAAGAAATGGTGGTTTACTAAAAATACCACTAGTAGTATATATATATTTTAACACTTTCGAACAAAGCTGATAAGTGTTTATAATTTTGCTTTGCCTGTCCCTACTTTAATTGTCAACTATAATAGGCATGATTTGCTACGAAATTTACTGTAAAATGTACAGTGTGATTCTACGATCATGGGACAAATTTTGAGGGCTGATGCAGCTTATTAAGTGATACATTTTTCTATTCGAATGTTGAATGTCAGACGTGTCAGATTCGAATGTCAGACGTGAAACGTTCAGTCATTAACACGAAGAATGAGATGTAAATGAACATTTTTTATTTGTATTATCCTGTCAAATTATCCGTAAAATCTAGTCAAATCAAAAATCTGGTTTACTTACATTGTTTACACATTGGTTGTCTGCAATTACCTGGATGCCAGGTTTTTGGGGCGATGAACCGAGCATGGTGGACCAATTTGAGGGCTACAGACGAACTGGACCACCAGATTTACCGAGCGTTCATTACTTCTTTTTCGTGGGGACATTTGAAGGCCCTCATTCACGAGACTCAGTTGACCCAAATGAAATCTCGTTGCTCGACTATGCATTGCGACTGCACGCGTGCACGAAATGTCTGCTATCTTTCAAAGGTTCGAAAATCACTCAACATTCGACACTACCAAGAATGTATTACTGTTTTTGGTCTCTATTTTGTTCAAAATAGCGGCTAATTGCTGCAAGAAAGCAGCACTTTGAGATGATGATGTAAGTAAAGAATGGTTTTCTTTTAACGTCTCATTTTTTACTGTTCGCGCCTCAAAGCGTCGACCATATATTCATGTACAAAAAATGTATGTTTTAACAAGCTGCACAGTAACTCAAAGTTTATTCCATGGCCGAAGAATCTCCCTGTATGTTTTTAGAGATTGTAAAATAACACTTTTCATTGAAAGTACTGTAAATAGCCCTTATAGGGTCAGATGGGGCAATTATGGCCAAAGATTGTTTATGTCCAGCGAGATTTAAAAAAAAAACTATAAATAATATGGTTTGGCAATAAAAAGTGTAATGCTTATAATGTATTTTTCATGATAGGCATCTTTCATCATTAATTTCCAGCATAGGCATCTTTCATCATTAATTTCCAGCATGGCGTTCTTATGAGAGTAACAACTGGAAAACTAACACCATGTCAAAATTTTCAGTTAACGGATTTGACACTTTCCTGTTCAAAAGTTATCTGGAGGAAAAGGAAAATATTTAATTACAGTAAAAAGTGTGTTAGTGTTATACATTTATAAAAATTAACCCACTGGTTCTTTTAAAGTGTGGTAGTTATGACCATGTGTAAAAGCACAGTCGAAAAAATCATTCTTACTTGAAAATCACATCATGTTTGTCTTATATCACTCAAAAAACATTTAAAAAATTAAAAGATTTTATTTATTTTTTATACATAGGTCAGTCAGAAAGTTAGATTGCACATCTTCAAAAAAATTTCTGTCAAAGGCTATTTTGATGAAATTGTCAACACTTCAGACATTTAGCTGTATCGTGTGGCGTAGCGGCTTTCACGAGGCAGGTGTAGTTTGTCCGCTAATCAGAAGCAATTATGTCGGGAACGTCCAAATTGGAAATGCGTGATTCGTTTTTTGCGGGCGAAAAGGTCTACACGCTTAATTGAAATGAGTGAAATTCGATCAGTCGGAGCGAATTTTCATTCTTTCCGTACTTGAAAGTGCACTTCTCCTTTAGGAGCATTTTTCGATCACTTCGAATATTCGGGGCGAACGTTATCAGTATTTTGCTAAACAGGAAGCGGGGCGTGGATTTCTGCGAAAAGGAGTACTACTTAAAGAGCATTTTAGCGTTAATACTGTGGGTTTCGATGTAAAGGTCGAAACCGAGTGTTTTTCTTTTCACTCCGTCTTTGTTCGTTATTTTTACTCCTTTAAATTAGGCGTGTAACTACTGTGAAATTTATCGGCAGTTACATGAAGTTTATGGTGAAAATGCAATGCCACACGACAAGCTATCGCGAAGTGGTGTGACATGTTTGAGAACGGACATACAGATACTGAGGACTTTGAGTGCGAGGGAAAACCATCGACTGCCACAAATTCTGAAATTGCTGCTCGAGTAAAGTAATGCATTCCTGCAACTAGACGCATAACAACATACGGAATTGCTAATGCACTGGATATTTTTCATGGAAGTGTGCATAAAATTATTGCCGATCAGCTTAACTTCAAAAAAGTTTGTGCTCCATGGATTCCTTGTCTGCTGATAGAGGAACATAAAGCGTTTTAAAAGTGTGGATATTTCTACTCGTTACCATAAGGAAGGAAATGAGTTTTGGGATAAAACTGTTCCCGGTGATTCTTAGATTCACCCACTTCTCACATGAAACGAAACGCGGGTCCCTTGAATGGAAACATTCCACTTCCCCGACGCGAAAGAAGAGTCGAACTGTTCCATCTGCTGGAAAGGCGATGCTGACGCAGTTCTTCGATAGCGAAGGTTTGTTGCACACAATTAACGCATCTTCTCTCAGTGAAACGCTAAAACGATTACGACAATCACTTTAAAATCGACGGCAAGGTAAACTGTCGAAAGGCATTGCACACCTGCATGACTATTCAAGACTGCATGCAACAAAACAAACCTACGACCTTATGAAAAAGTGTCGGTGGGAGATGTGGGATCAGATCAGACCTTTCAGCATGTGACTACCATGCCTACTTTCACCATGTGACACCACCTATGTTTTTGGTCCCATAAAAGAGGAACTTTCAAAACGACGATACCACTAGGCGACGAGGTGAAAATTGCAACCCAAGCATGGCTATCGGGCATTGGACGGGATTTCTTTGCAGAAGGCATAGAAAAACGGGTACCATGCCTCGACAAATGCTTCAATAACCCACGTAATTATGTTGAAACGTAGATTTTGCATGGAACTTTAAGATACATATAAATTTATTGTAAAATGTCTATCCTATTATGCTTTCTTAAGCAGTACAACTAACTTCTTGACTGCCCCTCGTATTTAAATAGAAATGAATTATAAAATGGAAATTTTGCTTTGTTTATTTTTATTTAATTTTAAATAGTTATAAATTACTGTCATGGTTTGTGAACAGAGCTAGAAGTACATTTTGATACATTAAAAAAGCGCCAGACCACAGTTTGCAATAAAAATAAATGTGACACATAAACGCAAAATCTGATTTAGACTATGGATATTTTTTTAGAACAAATACCTTCTCATAATCAAATAAACGGTCAGTGTTACATTACGTCACAACCCATTCCTAAAAAGCAGCCTTCATATGAAACTACAATTTTTATTTGTTTATTCAAATTCTTGGTAGGCATATGTCCCTCGGAAAGCATTGAACTTCATCTGCAATTAGGAAGTTAAACTAAGATTTTAACTAATTTTTTGAGTTAAAACCTCCATCTCGCCACGTTTGACGGCAATACATTGGCAACTTTGGCACAAAAAAGACTGTGGTGGAAATTGTTCTGTAATCGATGATGCATGATTTATCGCTCTTGCTTATCTAAAGCAACGATGTTATGAATGCTATTTTTTCATCGAGACATTCTAATTTCTGAAATGTATGTGAATCAATGTATTTTATTATAAAAAATTTTCACTTTCATAAACTCACTTTAGCACTCAATCCATAGTAAGAGAATAAATCGCTAATGAATCACCGTAAAAAGAATTGAATCGAAATAAGCTTTTCAGTTTTTGGTTATTAGAATCTTACAGATTAGTCATTTTTTTTTTCACAAATGCTCTGCTTTCTGAAAGCAGAAATTTTAATTAATATATATATATATATATATATATATATATATATATAGAATCATATTGAAGAAAACAATTGCTAATTTTTTTTCTATTTTCATGATATTTATTCTGTTTTAAGTAAAAATTTTAACTTTTTTCATTAGTTAGCATGAAACAAATATATGTACATATATCACGAAAAACATTTTGATTCTTTTTAATAAAAAATGTATTGATTTTTTAATAATTAAAATACTTATTCTTCAGACTTTCATAAAAATATTATCATTTATCTCAGTACACATATTTGCGTTAGAAACGAACTTACGGATTAACGGTTAATAACGGTTAATTTTCTCGTAGATATTCACTTCATTCTACAAACACGTTGACATCAAAATAACCATAGGGACTTACCGGGGAATCAGTGGCGGCTCGTCATTAAGGGCCAGAGGGGGCCAGGCCCCACCGACTAACCACCGTCTAAATCAAAGTATCTTCCTATTATGTAAGACAGGTCTTTCAATAATTTACCTTCATTGAAAAAATGCTCGCATTTTACTCTATTTTAATACTATCCATTAAAAAAAGCACTTAAAAAAGCGATAGTTATACGATTTTCTCCCTATCTAAATAATGCATGGGCCATCGGCTGGCTTGCCCTGAATTTGGCGTGTTTTCTGTGTTCACTGGGTTGGTATCTTTGGCACTGAGCGTAAAAGCCATATTGACGCGGAATTAACTTGGCTTCCAAACGGCTTATTTGGCGATGTCTTCGGGGCCCAGATCTTCGGGCCCTCGCATGGTGATCTACACTACTGTAGGGGGAAATTTCGACAATTCGTAGCTATTGGCGAAATTTTCCGCTTAGGAGGAAATCATTTTTTATTTGCATGATCGTATTTTTGCAGTGCAGTCAGATATTTTTCTGTTTTGTTTTCTTGATTTACGAAAAGCGATGTATAAATGCCTTCTTTATATATGTTGATATTGATTTTAAAATAAATAAATCATCTAAAAAATATGAACAGGCAGCCAAAAGGAACATAAATAATTAAATGTGGCTTTTTGTTTAGTAATAAAGTAAACTTTTCAATTTAACATAATTAGGTGAAAAATAGCAAAAGTTGTATAGTAATTCTGATAATTATTTGTCATTTGAGAAATTTTAAATACTTACGCTGTGTGCACGTGGGGATAGGCTGTTCTATATGTATATATATTTTCGCGATTTTAATTGGCACTATTTTTTTTCGGGCCCCACCACTGAAACATGTCACAAGCCGCCACTGCGGGGAATATAAAAAAATCCTTTTTGTAAATGAATTTCAGTAACCAGAAATTCCAAAAATATGCAGTGTTCTTCATACCTATTTATCTTATCTTTTAGATAAATAAATATACAAAAAATTGTGCCTAACTTACGTACCTTGGATTATCACATACATCAATATTTGATTATAAGTAGCATTTCTTATAAAAAGATACCGCAGTAAAATAATAATGAAAAACATTGTAATATCGTGTATAGTAACGTCAGGTATAACAATATCGCGGTCTTTGCATTAGCAGGAGCTTAGGGGTTAATTATACGTTACGCAGCGATACATACGCATACACGATCATATTTGAAAGTGTTTTATAATCGGTGTGTCGAATTGGTGTATATTTTTTGTTTATGTAAAAACATACAAAAAAATGGAAAACTTTTCTGAATATGATAACATATCATTAAATCAATTATAACTGCAAATCACAAGCTTTTTTTTTAATTTTGGAAATTATTAAATAAAAAGGCATATTTTCTATACAACACCCATATTGAATATTTAGACTGCATCATAGGAATTCTAAAATATTCCAGACTAATCTAAATAATATGGAAAAATTCCATTACATATGTAATAGAATTATCTCTGGGTCTCCAACAGCGTTCTAGACTTTCGAGAACTTCTTGTAAATCTCATAAACTTTCTTAATATTTAGAAAAAAAAATATTCAAAATTATTTCCGAAATAATTTTATAATCCAGTTGTAGTTTTCGCAGAATTACACATTGTGAACTTTTCTCTGTTTCTGCAATACTGACACAAAATTATTTTTTTCTTTTTATACCTTGCTTTTCAGAAATTTGATTACTTTAAATTAAGTTTATAGAAAAGGATCCATTCAATTCCAGATACAAAAAAAAAAGAAGAAGAAGAATTTTTGAATAAAATAACGACTGCTTATTTTAGTTAATAATTACCAGTGCCGGATCTAGGAGGGGAAAAAGTTGAGGTCTCTGTGCAGGGCAGTAAATTCAAGTGTAGAAGTTTAACAAGGAGTGAAACGGAGCGTCATTTTTAATATTTTGCCCTACCTCAGAATCTCGGGTAGGGTTGCAATTCAAGTGTAAGAAAAACTACGGTGACACTTACTATTTTGCATCACCTTGAAGAAATCCAAGATCCGGCTCTGATAATTAATTAAGCTTAAATAACACACAACTCGAAAGAAACACGAGAAGTAACTACATGATTTCATGAAGAAGAGCATTTTACAGATGAAACCGACATAGGAAATTGACTTGCTCGATAAATTTTTAAGAGAATGTACAATAGAACTCCAATTATCTGAACTTTTCAGAATTTCAGAAAAAAAAGGAGGCAGGAACGGAAAGGGAAGAGACAAGATAACATGAGGATGACGTGTCTCTTGAGGAATTCAGAAACACGCTTCTGAAAATTCTTGGATGTTCAGAAGTTAGTGCTGACGATATACAGAGTGGATGGTGTGTGATTCGACAGGTCCTAGGTCTCAAATTCTAAATGATGATGAACATATTGAAAGTGCGAGAGAAGAAAGTGTCGGGGAAGAAGATGACCTGAATGTCGAAGTTGAAGCAGGCACGGGACCATCTGCTAATGAAGCATTTGCCGGACTTCAAAACTGCATCGATGTGGATGGAGCGTCTGCACATACTGTACTTACCGTACTGTAAACGAAACCGTAAATGACCGTAATCCTAAACTGTAAATGAATTAATGAATACCGTACTAATGTACAACACTTGTAAATACGCTTAACTTGTATTAAAAGTGTTGCCTTTTCATTTAATTAATTAAAAGTTATTTTTCTTTAAAAATAGTTTTTTTCTACCATTTTCAACATAAAGTAGTAATATAGTAATTAATTAAAATACATACTAGACCCTTTTTCCGGAAAAAAATCCAATTATCCGAATGGGCTCTGGTACGGATTGATTCGGATAATTGGAACTCTACTGTATATGTACCGAATTGTGTAGGACAGGGTGTAAAAAATATTACAACACGCTTTATTTCCACACAACACATAGCTAGCACATCGTCGAAAAATCCGATGAATTCCTTTGAGATGTGCATTGGAGATTGTTCGAAGAGTCTCCAGAAATAAGGAACTTCTTACATACATCAGGAGCAAAAATATCAACATCCATACGAACGAGATTATTCGGCAGTATTTATGTTACACTATATTTATGATAAACCTAGACAGAAAAGAGATTCGCGGGCGCACAAAAGGCCCAGTTTTTCACTATGGTAAGATGTTTGATTACCATAGTTACTTTCCGAACATGTACCAGGTAAGAAGAGTATTGCAATCATGAATGGTGTATTTACACGTTTTGAGGTCTTCTGAATTCATTTATGCTATTTTTATGAGATGTATGTATGTGTGGGTGTGTATGTTTCTGTACATGTGAGTGAACACGATAGCTGCTAAACATTGCATTCGATTGAGCTCAAATTCGGTATATATGTTATAAACCACCGTCGCAAGACCGGCATTGGTTTTGGTCTGTATATAGGACTTTTAGTTTTTTTATAGGGCTAAATGAAAAAGCAATAAATGATGGGTTATGAAAATAGGTCTTAATGAAAATATAGGGTCATAATGAAATAGGCCCATAATAAAAAATATTTCTTTTATAGGCCTAGTGACGGAAATTATTGAAAGTGCGCCAGCATTTCAACGGTGCATTCGATTGAGCTCAAATTTGGTATAAATGTTATTGACCACCGTCGCAAGTCCAGTATTGATTTTGGTATGTACAGGACTTCCTAGTTTTTTTACAGGACTGCGGAAGAAAGATTACTTTTACAATATGGCTGGAATGGACGGAAATTTTGAAAGTGCGCTAGCGTCTGAACGGTGCATTCGATTTAGCACAAATTGGACATGTATATAAAATGTCAGAGTCACAGGATCTGCGTAGGTTTTTGTGAATATTGAGTTTTAGTATATTCACAGTATTGCAAAAACTAATTCTTATACATTACGGCTTATGGAAGCAAATCATTTAAAATGAGTTAGTGTCTAAATCGTGCATTTGTATAAGCTCGAATTAGGTGTAAGGTCACAGTCACACAACATCTATAGATGTTGCTGTGTATCGGACTTAACTTTTTTGACAGGGCAACAAATGAGTGTTCTTTCGTATGTACATTCGATTCAGCTCAGATTGTGTACATGTGCAATCGGAACGGAAACTTTTGAAAGTACAAGCATCTAAACGGTGCATGCGATTAAGCATAAATTGGGTATGTTTATTATAGGTCAAGGTAGCATGACTTGCATAGATTTTGGTGTGTGTAGAGAGAATAGTTTGTTCGCAGGCTTGCAAAAAGTAGTTCTTATATATTACGGCCTAAGGACTTTAATCATTTAAAGTGAGCTTAAAATTGGTGCATTCTAGAAATAAGGAACTTCTTGCATACATCAGGAGCAAAGACATTAACATCCATACGAACGAGATTATTGAAGCCGTGTCTAATTGGTGCATTCGATTGACATCAAATTAGGTACTCATTTTATAGCTCACTGCGTCTTATATACTGCATGAATTTTAGCGAGTGCACTCCCCACAGTTTTTTACAGGGCTACAAAAATGTATGCTTATACATTGCACCCTATACACTCAAATCATTTAAGTGCACTAGTGCCGGAACACTAGATCCGATTGAGTTGAATGAAATTTATTTAAACTCTTGGTAAATATAAAGTGTTCGGAAAGTCGAGTGGAGTCACTCGAGTTTTTTTTTAATTTGTTTTGTTAAGAAACATTCAAATTTTGAAATCTTCTAAGCCCTGGGATTCCTATCTACTATTGTTACTTTCCGAACAGGTATCACGTGAGAAAAGTACTGTAATCATGAAAAAATTCTACTTGTCTGCAAAAGAGAATTGTTTTACATTATGGTCTACGGACGGAAATTCTTAAAAGTGCGCTAGGCTTGGTAAAATTTAGTACATATTTTAAAGACCATCCTCGCACGAGTAATATTGATTTTGGTGTGCATAAGGCATTTTGGAATTTTTACAGGGCTCCAGAAAAAAATAATCTTTCGCATTATAGCTTATGAACGAAATTCTTGAAAGTGCGCTTGCGTCTAAACGGCGCATTCGACTGAGCGCAAATTATGTATGCCAAGACAGCACATAAGCTTAAATTAAGCTTGACATTTCTTTGAATTAGATGTATTAATACAAGCTTGACAGTTCAATTCATTTTAAGCTTTCAGCAAGCTTGGAGAAGTCATTTGAACTGTCAAGCTTGAATACAACTTGATTACTGCTTGATTTGGAAAGCCACATCCACATAACAAATAATTTATCATCAGTCATAAATGTACTTGACCATAAAATTAAAAAAAAAAAAGGATTCTATATTTCCAAATATTGAAATTCTTCAAAATAAAATACAAATATACTACAAAATTGATTTCAAAATCAGTCGTTTGTTTCGATTTCGGCCAGTATTGACCAACATGAGTGTTGCGATATTTAAAGTTTTAAAACGTGTGTTGCTTTTAAGTTTATATTATGCTTATTTCCATATTAGTATAGTCTATAAATCACACATAACATTATTTTAATTTTGATTCATCCCACGGGAAAAATAAAAGATGCCTGGCAATACTGATCAATCGCGCGAAAAACGGCGTGACAACCATGGCAGTCACTTCAAACTTTAGTTATATCACCTCGCGTCAAATTGGCTTGGTGATTAGGACGCTGGCTTCCCACACCTTAGGTCCCGAGATAGATCCCAGTCGCGGACGGAAACAGACGAAAATAACTTGCGGTTTCAACTTAGAGGGGATAATGTGCGTGGAAAAATAAATGGTATGGGGCTAGTTTGGCGCCCATGTATTAAGTAATTTTTTTAAAGAATTTCTTTTAGTTTGAATTAAGCTTGCTATGTCAAGCTTGATTCAAGCTTGCTATGTGAAGCTTAATGCAAGTTGGGCAAGTGTAAACTTGAACACTTGATTCAAATTTGCATTACGCTTACACGCTTGAAAATTTCAAGCTTAATTCAAGTTTATTGACTTGATAAATCAAGCTTACTGCAAGTTTGATGCAAAATTGCTGTGCTGTCTGGGTGCATATTATAGGTAACGGTGACCTTCATTGATTTCGGTATGTTTAAAGCTGATAGTTTTTTCACGGGGTTGCAAAAAATAACTCTTATATATTGCTGTCTATGGGCGCGAGTAATTTAAAATATTCTTCTAAATGGTGAATTCGAATAAGTTGAAATTGTGTATGTATATTATAGGTCACAATCATCTAAACTGTATAGATTTTGGTGTGTGTAAGACTTCAGTTTTTGTACAGAGCTACAAAAAATAAACTTATACGTTATGGCGAAAATTCTTGAAAGCACGTTTTATGGTGCATTCGATTGAGATGAAGTTAGATATGCATAAGTCACTGTCTGTCATACTGCTTAGATTTTGCTTTGTGTAAGGCTTACAGTTTTTTTTACAGAGTTACAAAGCAATATTCTTTTGCATTGCGGCCTATACATTAAATGATTTGAAGTGAACTAGCTTGCGTCTGAACACAACAACAGATTGAGTTGAATCAAATTATTCAAACGCTTGCTATCGATCAAGTATTCGTAAAGTCGAGTAGAGTCACTCCCGATTTTTTTATAATCAGAATTCATGTGGTATTGGTTTCACTATAACCAGGATAAGAAAATGAATCGATTTAGACGAATACCCCCCCCCAAATACTACTAATTATTTATATTGGATTCACTATTGATTTTTAACATTTTTATAATAAATTAGCTGAAGTACCCGTTCTTCGTACGAAAATGAGAATTGTAACAACTAATAGGAATGAAAATAAATAAATAAAAGAAAGAGAAGAAAAATATTTGTATGCGAATATATATAAATTATCACGAAAATATTTTATTTCTTCTCATATCGATCTGTATTTCATGTTTGTAAAACTATTTTGATCGTGATGTAATTTTTTCGTCAATGTTTGCTAACATTTAACTTACAAATGCACTTTTAAATGCATAACCTGAAAACAACGTCAAAGAGTATTTAATTTTATTAATTTTATTTTTAACTATTTAGTTACTATAGGAATAATATTAATTGTTTGTATTTGAATTGTTAAACGCTGCAATCAAATGAAACTTGAGGTAATTTTTACTCTTAAGATTCGGAAAATAGAAAATCCAGAGTGACTCCACTCGACTTTCCGAATACTTGATCTTTAGCAAGCGTTTAAAAAATTTTATTCAACTCCGTCGCAGGCGCTAGTGCACTTAAAAGAATTTGGGTGTATAGGTCGCAATGTATATGAATACTTTTTGTAGCCCTGTAAAAAACAATAGCCCTGTAAAAGACTGTAAGCCATACACCCACTAAACTCTTTATGCAGTATGTAAGACAGTGACCTATAATATACATACCCAATTTCAGCTCAATCGAATGCACCATATAGACTTTCCCTCAAGGGGACCATTCCAGGCCACCGTCCCCAGCATTATTTTATTTTATTTTATTTGTCGAATCTGAAATTAATTTAAAGAAATATATATATCGGTCTAATCAAGGAATTAATAAATATTTATCTTCTAAAAGGTTCCACACTGTTAATGAAAGTAGGTCAACATTTCATCATACAATGGTGATGAATTAGCTGCAACCTTTCTATGGATAAACGTTGAACTATGATTTAGTTCCACTGAAAAGTTTAATAATTAATCATGGTTCAATATTTCTTCATAAAAAGGCTATAGGTAGTTTAGCACCACTTTATTGTGAAAAGCTAACAAATTATATCGATAACTCTGTTATGCCAATCTTTATGGAGAAATGGTTTAAAATAATTTTTCGTTAACATTCCAAGACATTTTTTTCAATGTTTTGTAAATAATAAACTATTAAAATTAATATAGAACTTCGCAAACAATTCATCAGTACAACAGTACAGTACCTATATTTCGGGAAATGCAAAATATCCACTCTTCTTCAACTCTAAAATGTTCCTAACTCCACGCAGAAATTTCAGTGAGAAATACTATGGTTTAAGTTTAATTTTTTTTATTTAATTTTAACTTTTAAATACCAATTTAATTTTTAGTTTTCTTATTACTCATCATACATTATTTCTCAAATAAGTAGGGAAATTTGAATATAAAACATGTTCAACCAGCTTAAATTAAACATTAAATAAATGTGAACATTCGTTATAAAAACTTAGAATTTGCTTGAATAGGTGAATGGCCTCTTAAAGCTAAAATGAATTTACACGATAACAGAAAAAAATTCCCATAGTACAAAAACGGCTTTATTTTGTTTGTCAGTTAGTGTTATATCCCTCCATATCTCTTTTTTGTATGCATTTAATTTACTTTCTTTTCTGATACAAACCGTTTCATGAACTAGTTTGAGTATTGACTATTTTATTATTATTATTATTATTATTACTATCGCCTTAATTTTCAACTCGAAGGAGTTTGAATTTCAGAAATTGGAAAGATATGTCATGCCAAACTTGTTTCGAAAAGCCTGTTCTCAACATACGGCTCGATAATCAAACACAGCTGATGTCAGAGCCATATTTCTAGTCTCTTCATATGCAGGTATAAATTAGCAATAAATTTACTTCTGCTTTTACCATGTATTCCCGACATATTTTGCATGAGCGAAAATTTACATATTTATTGACATATTTCTGAGTTGTAGTAAGTTACCTTAGAAACGTACGGTATATTATTTTTTGCTATCTTTCGATTTTCCATTGGAACAAAAATGATTGGAAATCTGAAAACAAAAGTAGTTATTGCGAAGTTTCATGTGTACTTTTATTATATCTATTCATGAAGAAAAATTCCCTCAGAATAAAGATGATGTATTAATATTACCAACCACTACATACTGCCTTAATTTATGCGCATAAATTAAACTGTATGCTGGTTCTGTGACAGTGTTATATGAATATATGAATTCACTTTTTAATATACTTTGACGTGTGACGAATATCCCTTAGTCACGAATCTACGGGCTTTTACCGAAGGTTTTAACCCTCAAAAACTAACACTACTGTCATTATACACATGAGTGTACAGATGCATGTATTCCCAAATATCAACATATAAATACATGTACTGGTTAATTAAATGCATTAATATGTGTAATTTTTCAATTTTTTGTTAATAACAGGTGACAGAGACTCAGACAAATATGTACTGTAAATATTAATCATATCAGACTAATAAATTAGGAAAAATATCCTAGGTTTTGGTTGATTTGTATATGAATGTACGTTTGTGTATGTGCGCTTGCTTTCTTAGTTATTTAAAAAAATGATATAGACATCACACGACTTCTTCCTACGTTTATTAAATCATAAATATGTTCGGTGCACTTCATCTAAACTTATTTTATGTGAAAGAGATACAATACTAAAATAATACTATAGTTCAGAGATTTGCAGCGAAACATTTTGGATATCAAACTCGGTTCAGTGTTAAATGTGTTCTCATGCCTTAGTATTTATCATGATACATTATTTAAATTCTAGAGAAAGTTTTGAGATGTAATTTTTCATTGCAAGAAAAAAAGAGGATTTCTTTATTAATTGAATTTTACGTTTTCTAAGTACAAATGTATTTTTTTAAAGCGTCATCTATCCTGTCGACTCAAAAAATCTATGTTGTCATATTTCTAGAAAAGGGACTGTCTAAATAAGCCCTAAAAGCACTATCGAAGGATTCTTTCTTCTTCTTTTTTTTTTTTTTTTCTTTCTTTCTTTCAAATAGCTTACATTTAAAGTGCTTGTGCTGTAGAACGAAGTTTCAGTGCACTCAAGTTGAGCAATGCAGGTTAAATAAAATTCTATGTACTTGTTGCCATAAAAATCTCAGGGTAAATAAATGCGAAGAAAATATAAAGTGTCTGCTTTATCCAGAGTGATTCCTTTTCCGTTATGAAATTTCTTCTATACAACATATGGATAAGATCAGACATAGCATTTTAAAACTGTTAGAAGAATAGCTTTCATAAAAAATGACATAGAAAATAAAGAATTTTTTCTCATAAAGTGTGACATTGAATCCAATTTGGAAGTAACTTTAATTCATTGATAAGTGCTTTCTTTTCCTTACACTGTTTATATAATAAAGTTTTAATTCTCCTATGTACCACCGGGTGTGCCATAAGTTTGCATAGATTTTTAAATAGACAAAATAGGGCAATTGTGATAGAGAAGATTTGTTTGCAGGAAAAATATGTTCCTATACATTTTGGACTTTTCTAGCGTTAAAAATTTGCACAGAACCCTACCTATATAGAGAGTGAGAGTACTGATAAGGGAAAAAGACAGGTATTAGAGTACCGAGTGTTCGATATGATCGTCATTACTTTCTGCAACAAGATTCAGCGCCTTAAAGCCGCCCATAAAAGTTGTATGCATCAAGTCTAGCTGTAATCAAAATATAACCATAAAAACGAAGTTTTTCCTTTTTCAAAGTTGAATGTTAAGAACCAAATACATACGTAGAATTTCAAATATCTTCATAACCAGCAAGCCACCATTGTAAGTTCGAGGGATCGTGGGAAGGCCATAGATGCTGCATTCTTGACTGTCGTCGAAATCTTCACCAAAGGGCATTCACAGTATAACGCAAAATAGTCACAATCTCCAACGCAGTGAGTCAGGATTTTTCGCTATTATTTAATTTAACTCATTTGGTGGCACATATTGGTGGCACATATAGGTGGCAGCAGTGCCATCTACAGTGCCATCTTAAACCATTTCATTTAATTCTTAAAAAGGAAACTCTGACATTTCTTGAATATTTTCTTGAAAACCTTACTTCTGTCACGCTTCCAACTTCCTTTTTCGAAAATGAGTTTTTAAAGATTTTAAAAATCTGATGATGGTAAACTAAATTCGCTCTATTTTTAACAAGCAGAATTAAACCAGACTGCGTTCGTAAATATAAAACTCATATATGCGTAAAATAACACATATTTTCAATATACCAATTCTTCAATAGTTTTGGAATAGTTTTTTCAGACTGAAGTCATGGTATTATCTTTCTTAATATTATCCGTCAGGAAACATACTTTTCCTTGAAGAATGAAGTTTTCCTGGAAAACTATACCTCATTGGATTTTTTAATTTTTTCTTTTAAAGTTTAAAAACAAACGTGGCACTTATCCAAGCCCAGTTTTTCTGACTTATAAAGTGTGACGTGAAGTACCATAAAGTATCGGATAATTTGGGGATGTAGGTGCATTTTTGAAAAATAGATGTATTAGCACATATCATGATTTTGATTCAAGCAAAACATAATGTAAGGGTTTTATAAAAAGTGGCTGTCATGAAAAGTGATAAAGATAAAAAGAACAAAATAGTTTAATAAATCACCCTGTGAAGCAATTTTTTTGTAACATATTAAGAAGCCTCTGTTCGAAAATCGATGTGACCATATAAAAATATTTGGGTTAGCGTTTGTACTTTAAATCTTATAACCGTATTATCCGCAATATAACGCGTTTAATTTGACTGAACATTTCCCGTTAAAAACCTGACTCGTGCTATATTCGGGGTCTAAACACAGGATTTTTCTAAATATCTTGATGGGAAATTTTGGGGTCGCGTTATATTCGGGATTACGATACATATACTTTTACTTTTATTTTCCGACAGTTGAAAGTTCAGAGAAAAAATGAATTAAACTTAGATTTTTCTCTCCTTCCCTAATTATTATTATACATATATCCTCAAAAATCCAGAAAATAGTTATATTTAAATAAACTAGTAGAAAGTAAAAACTTCATAATTGTATGACTTAAATTATACTTTCAGTTTTAATGAACAAGTCAGTCAAAACACTTGGACAGAAATCGGATGAATGACAGCACAGAGCGATAAGAAACAAGAAATGTTCATCTAACGAATCAGAATCACTCTAAGAAATGCGGTTAAAACTCATGTCCCTTGTTTTCAGTGAAATTGATATATATATTATTCATACATAACACTGATAAACACAGATGTACATTCATAAAACCTAGAATCAAGGAGTACAATAAAGAAACATTAGCATAAGAATAATGCCATTTTATTTTAATCAATGTAAAATGTACTGTCTGATAATAGAGTGGACATTTACTTATTAGTTAATTCATTGAACAGCTGTATTAATCTACATGTTTACGTTTATGAAATTCGTTACATTCAAAATTATAAGTGTAAAACTGAAATGTTTATTTTGACTTCATTTTTTATATTCCTTTCTCTCTTTGTTTCTTTTTTTCAAATTTAATGCGTGGAAACAGAGTGGACATCTGTGAACATTTTTAAGCTAAGAAATCAATTGTGCCGTGAAAACTGTATGATTTTCGTTATTTTTTTTTTAAATAAAATATTTTTCTAGACAATAATAAGTAATAGTTCCAGAAAAAATGTCGTAATAATTCTTTAGAATAGCAAATGTTACATTTTTTTTTAGAATGACCCATGTATATTAGGGTAACAGGGAGTAAATGCCATTTTTTCGTATGTCAGTATTGCGCTTAGCAAAACTACTTCAAAATGTAGCAGTATGTGACTTTATTAACTTATTTGCAAGATTGAACAGTATTTTTCAAAACTCTTATGCTATGGTGGTATGTAAGGGACCAAAATGTTCTTTATTTCGTGTGACTTCAAAGATAAAAAGAGATATCAGTAAAATTCTTGCTGAAAACATACTCACGAATGCCTAAATATCAATTTCAGGACATTTTGAATATCGTCCTCCGAGTTGGGTAGATGTCTAAAAAGAGGTGAGTGGGCGGACATACTTCTTGAAAGAAAAAAAAAATCTATAAAATTATTGCTTTAAAATGTAACAAATGTGAATCCTATGTTTAGGTACAACTTGCTTGTAATTGAAAAAAGGATGAAAAATTACGTGTTTAAATAAAAATCGACATTTTTACCAGTCTTTATACATATATTCTCTTATTTCGTATACCCATCGACGCAAAACCAGGTTGACTTTTGAATTTTTTTTTTTTATAATGAAAGTTGATCAAGTGTTAAAATAAGTTTATCATTCTAGATACGAGCTGGCTGAAGCATTTACCTAACGTATTCCTCTTACTTTTCATGACACCACACGTATAATGAACGAGTTTTATTTAGCTTTGACTCCCATGAAAGTATATTACCTTAACAAGGTTTCACGAAACAGTCGTCAAAGTTTAGCTTCGTGAAGTAACTACCTAGCGCTTTCATCATTTCCCCATTCAGGATAAATGCACTGCTCGGCGAGTTCTGAAAGATTTCCAAGAGCAGCAAATAAATTGAGGCCATTAATTTCCTGCTACTCTCTGCAGTTTCAAGCAAAATATATTAATTAAAGCCGTTAGCGCCCCTCTCTTTCTCTCTCGGCTTTAGATTTTCGTTTAGCAGGATATAAGGTAGACGTTGAATGAGCAGCATAACGGCTAATGTTTTCTAGAGGACATATTACTGCTAACTGAATGTTATTTTTTTTTTGAAAAGCAAAATATTGTAACCCATGTCAGGCATGAAACAAAGTAGCAAGTAGGAATTAGTAATGCTGTATTTATTTCATTGAAATTGAAGTTGTGTTTTTATTGTGAGCGGAAAGTTTGTTGATCCTGTAGAAAAATCTAAGGGGTATTGCACCCTTTAAAAGTGGTGAAAATGAAAAAAACGTCCTTTTATGTATACGATCCCATATTTACATAAATAATTTAGTTACAGGTAAAAAATTGTGTATACCAATGCAATATCCTTAGCTGTTATATCCCTAAGAAGTTTCTCAAATTCATTAGGAAATTTTAATTAATTAACAGATTAAAAGCAACTATTTTTCATATGAGATGCACTTAGTGCAGCCTAATGCACGTAAAGATTATTTTATAGACTCAATATTTTTTTTTACATGCACTTTAATAATACAAAGCAAAATGAGCTATTACTATATATGTATATAATATATATATACATATATTTTTTTTCCAAGGGCTGATACTTGTTCATCACGCATTCGTTCCTACATTATTGGCCATTTTATTTTGGAGCACCGAGTAACGAATTACAGAAAAATAATTCCATTTTTCACTAATTAATAAATTAAATTATTTGTAAATTAAAAGTTTATGTAATGTCGGGTATAAAAATAGGTCATTATAATTATGCATTGTTAGGGTGTATGCAGCAAAAATATTGACTCTGTAAAATTGTTTTTATGCGTATTAGGCTGTACACAGTGAACCACATATGAAAAGCAGTTGTTTTAAATCTGTTAATTAATTAAAATTTCCTAATGAACTTCGAAAACTTTTGTAGATTTTAATCTAAATTTAAAAAATATTGTACTGACATACAAAATGTCTTTTATGTAAACAAATTATTTACGTATTATCTACACGAAAGAATTTCGTTCGATTTTCATCACATTTATAAATGGTACAAGATTCCTTGTAAACCGAATAGAAGACATTATTTAGGGCCAACTGTATATATTATAGACAAAGATAGATGTTAAATCAATTCCCGAATTCACAAAAAGTTTCGCACTTTAGCCGAGAGATGTTCCCAATGTTCTACGTACGAGAAATGACCTATGTAACTTTGGCCGGCCACTTCACGAAGTAGCGTCGAATAGCAGCCAAAATGTGCGATATGCTGATACAAGACTCCAGTATTTAACAAATCGCTAGAAATGTAAGCAAAATAAATTGCTTGGCAATTGAAAATACTACGAAAGTTTATCTTGCAGTAACAAGTTATGCTATAGATTGGTAATCTATGACAATATTAACGTATACTGATCTCTGAAATCAGCTCATAATTTCCTTTTTCCCATATTGGGGTGGTAAAATCCCAAAATTAACAAAATATCGGATATTGGCCGATCAATTAACGTAAGAAACTTTTGCTATTTTCTTATATTATAGGCTACTTCGTGATTTGGCTAATTTTGAGGTTTTGGGAAAACATATATATTGGGAGAGCAGATAAATTCTAGAACATTTTTAATGAAATAAAAGATATACTTAATTTAAAGATCAAAACCAAAAAAAAGTTAATTTTGATTTCCTTAACAAGCGAGTTGTATTTGTATCTCATATCCAAATCATCCTTGCTAAAGTGTAACCATTATTTGCAATTTATATTCTATGGAATCTCTTCGCTCCATGATTCACGGAAAATGGAGGATTCACGGACCCTTTTTTGACGCAGCTGGCTGTGCGCGAGCTGTCGTCAAAAACAATGCTGAGTGTGGAAAAGGCTGTGCGATATTTCCTTGTTATCACATGGGCACCGAGGTTTAACCGCATTGGTCTCTTCAAACTGATTGCACGCTACAACAAGTATCTCAAAGTCGGTTGCGACTGTATCGGAAAATAATGCAAGGTGTATATAGTTCATGATTCTACGGTCTATTTTGTTTTGACGGTAACATTTCCAAGTGGAAAAATAACGAAACTTACTTTCGTAATGTCTCTCGTATAAGAAAAAAATTTAGGTAAATTAAGATTTTGAAAATCCTTTACAGGTGTTATACATTTTCAACTTTAAAATGAAATTTCTTTAACGTCATTGGATTAATATGTGTTTATTTTTGCAGAGTCATTAAAAAAGTACTTAAAAATATTCAAATTTTCCTTTTGTTGAAATTACAGCTGATTTTATCAATATAGGATTACTTATCTTTGACTACCTCTTTCTTTTTGAATAAAATTCCTACATATAAAAGAAGAAGTACTGATAGCCTAATGTGTGCATACTAGGTCGATGGTGAGAGAAATGTTGCGTAAGTCTGTAAATCGGAGGTAATGTGTCGTGTAAATGTTAGGACGGTTCTAAAAGAAAAAAAAAACTCTTTCCGAACTTTGTTTTATACTACCTCCAAAAACTTGCTTATTAGGTTAGAAATAACAGCTGCAAAGTTTAAAAGTTGTAACTTTATATTTTAAGTTGTCTACCGTGACCTACAAAATGCGTAAAGGGAGATTTTTGAAGTTTTGACCATGGTTTTATTCTTAGAAACCTTTCCTCTGGAAAATGCTGTAACACATTCCAGTTGACTTAGATGCTTATAATGTTGTTGAAATATTGTTTATTTATGCTTATGTCCCGCAGTGGTCTGGGCGCTAAACTCCGTTCCTATTAGAACGCGGCAAGTGAAGTAGCATCCGGCTTGGCCAGTACTTGGGAGTGTCAACTTCCTCTCGGCTCGGCTACTGTGGGACCGTGTACGCTAATGGGAGCTGGTGCAGGTAAAATATGTCGTGGCTCCAATGTCCTCCAAGTTGTTAAACGATACCTCTGGGGGTGCCGATTTCAGGGGGTTGGTCCCTCCTTTGGAATGGGTTCAAAATTAGGGAACCACGGGCTCAATCGTATTTCCCCCCACTGGGGCACTAAAAAATGGAAGGCGCACCCCGTCTGCCCTTCGCCTCCCTTCGGGGGGGATCTGGCACCGCCGCTTGCGGTTGTCGGGGACATCAAAAACAACAACAAATATGCCTATATAGTTGCATACAATGTGAAAAAAGAGCCACAGAATTCAAATGTGATCTTGGGGTGCTCACGAACAGCTTTATTCAGAATACAAATTGAAAAACACTTACTTTTAAGAATTTCTATAACAAAAATAGGAATAATAGAAAAGTAACACCAAAATAACATGCAATAATCTTGATTTCTGACCTTGTGCATGACTCTTGTAATCAATATTTGACTCGGCTTTTAGCATAATTTTATAGAACGGTGTTAAGTTAATATTATCCCGTGGTTTTTTTTCGAATTTTTATACCTTCTGTTACAGCAAATCTATATAAAAAAAAAACTAAATCTTTGTAAAATAACACACATAAAAGGTACATAATAAACTGAACGTACGATTCGGGGGATAAAATATTATCCTTCTTCAGCATAAGTCCGGACTTCCGCTGAAGAAGGCTGATAATTTTTCGGCCGAATCGTACGTACAGTTTGTTATGTTCCTTTTATGTATATTATTTCACTTTTGAGTATTTATTGTCAACTTTATAGAAGTCAACTGTAATGTGTTAAATCTTCTTCCAGAGGAAAAATTGCTACGGAGAAAATCATACATAAAACGAGGAAAGTGGCAGTTTAGGCATTTTTTAGGTGGCGGTGGGAACCTCAAAATACAGAGTTACAGTTTTCAAACTTCGCAGGTGTTATTTCAAATGCACTTGACAAGTTTGTGGTGATAGTAAGTACGGAACAAAGTTGAAGAAAAATGTTTTTTTGACTCCTAATAAATTACAAGACATTAACCCTTTAAAGGGCAGTGATCCCGCTCTGGGATCACCCAACTCTGACGTTTTGACTGTTGCCAGCCACGAAGAATAGATTGGATTTCTATAAAAAATAGTTGCGGGTGATATAGCTCCACGAGAATTTTTTACTTTTTAGCACGTTATTTCCCGTAAAAAGATTCTTTTCAACAGCACTGACATCTGCTGAAAAATGGAAGAACGCGAGAACAGCTGGATAGATCGCCCAATGCTGAAAAATGGGCAGCCGTTGCCATCGCTCGACTTAACTACCAGCAAGATGGCGTACGATCGAAACGTTCATCGCGTGCCACAGATCTAGAGACCCCTTTTTGACGACAGCTGGCTGTGCGCGAGCACAGCCAGCTGTCGTCAAAAAGGGGTCTCTTTTTTGATCGTTTTTTGACGTTTCGTTTTTTGACGTTTTTTGACGTTTCGATCGTCCGCCATCTTGCTGGTAGTTAAGTCGAGCGATGGCAACGGCTGCCCATTTTCCAGCATTGGGAAAGGGTTGTGCCTCAAAGGGTTAAATGAGTCTCCCTAGTGTACTCGAACAGGTGAACAGAACTATATCTAAATGAATGGATGCTTCAAAAAATCGTATGTCTTTTTATTGCATTTGGCCTCTACATTAAAATCCATCATCATTATGAGTGACATCCGTATCATAATCTACATACACGAAATAAAATTAATACAAATAAAACATATGCGAAATTGTTTAACACGATATATTGTGTTGTTGTTCAATCTATCTGACCGTTTCTATTTTTAAAGTTCATAGTCTAATGTTGCTCTCACAAAACTAAAATAATTAAAAGATCATTCTCGTGTAAAAATGAAAACAATTCATACGGAATCTGAAATGCTCAGTTTAAATATTTAAATCTTCCATGGTTTATTAGACGAAAATATTTTTTTTTCCTGTATATTATCGTATATAATCTAGAGGAGTTATTTAGAATAGCAAAAATTGCGAACTTTTTTATATATGAAGTAAACTTAGAGACAGAGTTTATCAACCCTAGGTAATTTTGAATTTCTGACGTCACGTTTGGAGAAATATCAATTAGTTCAGCTAGTTAAATCACTCAGTTACTCTAAAGGAGTAATATTATAACTTGAGGTGACGTTGAATTTTCTTTTCTTTCCTTTATATAGCACCGTTCTGGTTAAAGAAGTCTCAACTGATTTAAAAATTTGACAATCCACATCCCAAATAATCGATTTTGGGGTTTTTTCCACAGTTTTTGATTCCGAAAGAAAAAGTCTCAGATAACGTCAGAATAATCTCCCTGAAAATTTGTAGATATATAGAAAAGAATGGAATTAAATTATGCATGCAAGTTTCGTTTCTCATTTCTGATGGACGTGTGATAGAGCTTCCTTCCCATGTGATGGGCGTGTTATTTATCTAGAAATTTGTTATTTCTGGAAAGAACAAGTTTCGCCTACTTTACTTCGGAATTCTTTATGAATACGTTAAACTGCGGTTTGTATTGATGTTTAAATAAAGAACTTTTTCTCTCTCGGTGGGAACTGAAAATCTATCCAGGGGCTATTTCTAATAAGGGCAATTTAGGCTACGGTCTAGGGTGGCAAAATTTTTATAGGCTGCTTTTTCTTTCTTTTTTATTTATCACAGTTGCAGACTATTTTTTTTTTGTCCATATTAAATATATTTATTCATGAACATATTCATTCTGTCGAAGTTCGAGACTTTTGATATCTTAAGTCATTTATTTGTCAGAGCGAATGACTATTGGTGCCTCCCCTGCACTATAGCATGAGATTGAATTACATAGGTCCAAAAATCTACCGCATAAAAAAAAATAAATCTCCTCTCTTAAAAGTTCCTAAATTCTAATTTAAGTAAAAACTTTTGTCTTGACTACATTTTTAAACCTGGCAACGTTACGGGCAGGCACGAACCAAAATGCGTCTCTGAACGAATCTCATTTGGTGTAGGGGAGAAACTGTTACATTGCCTTCAAAAATATTCTGTTCTTCTCGAGTGGGCTATTGCCCATGTTTCTTGCCACTATTAAACGTTAAAAAAGCTAAACTAATCTGTAAATATACCTCGTGGTGGGTCGCCTAGGTGAGCGAAAATTTTTATGCACATTTATGCGATTTTTAAAAGCATCTGAACAGCGTAGTTTTGACTCTGATGAAAATAAATTACTTTAAAAGGTTTTACGAAACAATCATCCAGTTTAGCTTTGTAAAATAACTGAGAGCATTTAGAGTTTGTTCTCTATTCAGGATAAATGCACCGAAAAGATTTCTTAAAGCAGCTTATAACTTGAAAATATTAATTTCCAGCTACTCTATGCAGTTTCAAGCAAAATATATTAATTAACGTCGTAAGCTTCTCTCTTTCTCACACACATACACACGACTTTATCTTTTAGTTGAGTGGATTTTAAGGTAGAGACTCTATATTAACAGCATAATGGCTAATCTTTTTAAAGGATATGCAGTAAACTATATACTTTAAAACGAATGGCATTTAGAAAAGCTAAAGAGAAGTGTGGTGTTGAAATCGGAATAAGCATTCATTAAAAGAAATTAAAACACTAAGAAGCAGATCGGAAAAATTGAGTTAGAATGTTGCAGTGAAAGTGAATTAGCGTTATTATTACATAGATTGGGTAGTTAAACTTTCACTTTGTACTTTTAAAACTTGATACTTTTTTAAATTTGCGTACAAATAAATTTCCTTTCAAGTGGTTATATAGATTTTTCATACCGCTTATTGAAACACTAAACTCATGGACTTGTCAATTTAAACACGTTTAAAAAAGAAGATGTTATATAACTACTTTTAAATATGTGAAAATATTACTCCTTTTCCAAAATTAGTAATTTTAACACTTTTCAAATAGGATGAAAATTGTTTATGATTCCGGTTTGTCTGTCTGTCCGCCACTCCGTGCTCTGCCGTAATTATGCATTGATTACTTCGAAACTCATGTACGTTATTCCTATGCACAGTACAATGTGCCCTTTTGAAAAGTATGTATGTAGCATTTATAGTTTTTTTAGAGCAACACTCAAAAGAATTCCATCCCACTACACTCTACGGAAGGGGCGACCGCTCCCGTCGAGAAAAAAAAATAATAATAAAATATGTAAGCGATCCTATTTCCCTACCATAAAATGGACACAAACTTCAACTAGCCGCTCCCATCCAGAAAATTGTATTAATCCGACTCTGACGGGCAGTCATTCTTTCAAGTCTATTTTAGAGGTATTCGGCTATTTCAAATAAAACAAAACTGCTATATGTTATTAAAGATTACAAAATAATGCTCGCAATCAAAAAAGGTGACTGTAGCATCTACATTTTTATTACAGCATCAGTCAAAAGAATTCCAATACATTAAATTTTATGGCAGTTTAAAGACATTCATCCATTTCAAACAAAATACAATAAGTATAGAAATGTAGAAATGTTTATAACAGTTTACTCTTCATTTAAACAACAGAAATAAACTTGAAAGTTCTTTATGGAATCTCACTAAAGTACAAAACTGTGATATACAGCTCTTTTTTTAAGTTATCTCTAAAATCTTGCATAATATGACGATAATATGTCACCAAACTTTGCGCAAACGGTTGTTGGAAAGTTTTTTTATATTCGACATGTTTGGCATAATTGATTTTACTTGTTTTCCTCTTTTTGTATTTTCAAAATGCTCAGGATTTAATTTTTTTTTTCACCTTTCTTCATTATTAATTGCAGTATACAGTATGTGAGTTTTGCAGTTTCATGAACATTTCTTTATTAAACGGGTTGTTTAAATTAATGAATTCCTGTTTGAGTCGACCTGGAGAGTAGAGGAATAGACGTACGACTTCATATTCAGAAAGTATACATAGATATCTGGCCATTGCATAGGGAATTGATTAGCAAGTAAAAATAGTCCCACAAAAAAGGACACCAAGTGCAAATAAGGCGATAGGATTGGTCGAAGGTGGGGAAAAACCCACATGACCCTGACAATAAAGACCTCCACGTCCACCTGACCTATGTTATTTTCGGCCTTGAGGTTACCTCAAGTCTGAAGTTTATAGAAGAAGCATATAAAATCTGGTATGTAACATTGGCATCGATTAACTACATACCACTGTGAATCCTGCTAGCTGTAACGCATGGTGTCACGCGTTGCTTCTGAAGCAAGGTGGACACGTTGAAAGCAAATATGAAAGCTTTGTGTCCTGTTAAGTTTCTAGGCGCGTACCTTACTTTTGCGCGGTAACTAACATTTTTTTCTATTCTGTTTGTGCGTAAAAAAACTGCAATAAAAACGTTTACCAATTTTCTTTTCTTGGGTAGTAATTTCATTCTGCTCTGTAGTTAACCATAGCAATCTGATTCTAGCATTGTAGTTAATCATAGAAATTGAATCTATTGTAGTCATTTAATTTTTTAAATTCACCTAACAAAAACTGAGTTAGTTTCTGGAATTCTCAAAAAGTAAAATACATAAATATGTGAAAGAAATAGAACATTAGCTGACTGGTACATGAAACATATGTGGCTTTCGAAAGCTATTATAGTTTTTTTTTCTTTTTATTTCCTTTCCATGGGTGGCAAGAAATCTTTCAAATTAACCTGGGATGCACAAGACATTATGCTTTTACCCACGCTTTTATCAGATACAGTGATATCTGATGTTGTTGGACAAATCAATGACTGAAAGTTTTACCCTTTCATTTATACAATTCAAGCTTAACTCATAGATATATTGATTTTAAATAGTTGAGTATCGGTTATGACTACAACACGATGTTGACTACGTTCAATTTCTTTGTTTTTCCAGCTTAAATCGTTAAAATGCACAGATAAAATATCCTGTGTCATCCAAAACTAAACGTTTCCTTTAATGCGGAAGATAAATTAAACTCGCCTCAAACTAAAAACAGGAGACGCTGAATAAGGTGTTCGTTAATTTACGACTGAGTAAACCCGTGTTGCTTTGAGACGCTAAAACTATTCATCAGCTAATTATTTTGGCTTCGCGTTTGTCACTTTCTCGCGTCGTCCTTTGAACCTTAAGTAATTAATATCCCCTCTTTTTACTGATTCACTCTCATAAATTTCTGAATAATGCATCTGAAGTTTGGATCAGTTTGATCTGGTATAGAATGTTTTCTGCAGTGCAATTGGCATGCTCGAACAAGTCATTCGAAAATTGAAAATAAGCAGACAGAACGGCAATTTTCATTCCCGTAACTGAGAGTAGGGAAAGGGTAGCCTTCTGTGAAGAAAATTCATCAGTTTCCAGGAAAATATATTTTCTATTTGAGGAGTAGGGGGCAGATCCAAATAGGTAGGAGCCAGTGCGTCAATCGAGAGACTACGTGGGGGGACGGCGTCACACTATTTGAGCAGTCGCATCCCCGCACATTTTCTTTTCAAGCAGTACGCTCAAATTTTTCTTTAAGGTATTAAAATTTGCATTTCTTAATTCTGCAACAGAAAGGCAACCAAAAAGAACTTTTTGCACAACCTAACCGTAAAATAACCCTTGAAGCGCAACCATTTCCCGATGCTGAAAAAAAGGCAGCAGTTGCCGTCGCTCGATTTGCTATCGCATCGAGTTGTCATCGCATTGTACAGTCAGCTGTCTCAAAAATGGTCTCTAGATCTGTGGCACGCAATGAACGATTCGATCGACCACAGTGATAATGGCAACCCCCCCCCCCCAAAAAAAAAAGAGCTTCATGGAACAAACACATTACTCCTGATTAAGGCATAAGTTGTTCGATATGCCCTCCGCCGTGTTCTACTATTAATTGGAAGCCCAAAATGGCATGCTCCAAAACAGATCGGAGAGTATCGGCTAGATTTGCAATCTGTCCGCTGTAAACAACATTGTTCAAGTAAGCCCAAAACCAGGAATCACACGGGTTTATATCGGGGGAACGTGGCGCATACGTTTTTGAAAAATGGCGGCTTATGATCCTATCATCTGCGAAATGAGCACTCAGCAGCCCCTTCACAGGAGTAACAATATGCAGAGGAGCGCCATCTTGCATGAATATTGTGCGATCCTCATATTGACGCTGCTGAAGTGCCGGAAGGACATGGTTACGCAAAAGTGCTTCATACCACTTGCCAGTTACGGTGCCAGTAACGGGACCCGCAGGTGTAATCTCCTCGCAGAAATACGGACCGACGATGAACGCTGCCGTTATTTCGCACCACATTGTGACCTTTTCAGACTGAAGAGGTAATGGCTGTACTGGAACGGGTTCTCGGTCACCCATAGTCTGCAATCTCGCGTATTTACAGAACCGTGCAAATAGAAGAGGGCTTCGTCAGACCACAGAATGTTCCATGGCCATCCGTTGTCCACTTCCACCCGAGCAAGAAACCGTAGTGCAAAAGATTCCCGTGTTTTCAGGTCAGCAGGTAACAACTGCTGCACATGAGTTACCTTGTATACGGATAAAAGCGCAAGATGTTCCGAAGGCCTTTACGCACCGTGCTGTTCGGAATAATCAGCAATCGGGCAATTCCCCGTGCACTGCTACTTCTTGCATAACTGTTAGTCTGTTCTTGTAATGTTGTAGCCACATATTCCAGTTCTGCAGTCGAAACTGGTTTCCTTCCTCTACCTCGTTTCACATCAAATGAACCGGTCTTTAAGGATTTTAGCAATCATTTTTCGCAGACCATTTGTGAATATTTGATCCGATATTTTATGGATTTTAATGTCCGAAACTTCCTAATAGCAGTAAGTGCACAGTCATCGTTCTGATAAAAATAGCTTCAAGAGCAGAGCGTGGTCCTTCATGAGTCATGATGAAGCATTCAGGCAAGGAGCTGGTGCCCTGCTTTTTTGTAGCAGCTGCGTCTGCTGTGCGCATGTCTCGTATTATTAATTTGCATATCTTTAGACAATGTTAACCTTGACAGCGCCATCTATCGGCACATATTTCAACTATTTTTTTTCCTTCGCCATGCAAAATTCCATTGCGTCACGATTGATCTACTAAAATATCACGTCATTCTGACTAGTAGTTTTAAAATTTTAGGTTTTTGAAATCGTAACTTTAATTATAATCACCACGTATTTTACAAACAATCGACAATTTTTTGGGAAGTGATGTGCTAAAAAGTAAAGGATTCTCATGTTACTATGTCACCCTCAAGCATTTTTTATAGAAATAAAATGTATTCTTCGTGACTGACAACAGTCAAAACGTCAGAGTTTTGTATCCCCACGGCGAGGACACCGCACGTAAAAGGGCTAAGACATACATTTCCTTTGTAGATGCTAGATAATTTTCCTCTATTCCTAGAAATAGAATATCCTTAGAAATATAATGCACTTAGAAATAGAATATACATAGAATACACATGAGTGCTTTTCACAAGATGCATAGAGTGCATCTTGTGAAATGCCCCCATGGTCAAAGATTGTCTTCTCTAATGGCTGGGGGGTCTGGGCCTGGGGGGATAGGGGGCCGGTACACTTTTAAAAAAAGTCCCATTCATTTTGACATTAGAATTGTTGACGATGGTAGATAAAAAAGATTATGTTTTTCTGTAGGTACTATTAATGACAATGTTTCCCATTGTTTACTGTCAAAAATTAATTAATGATAACAAAGTAATAATCATCAATCAACAGAAAAATAAAATAAATAATTTTGGTATTTTAATTCTTTTAACAGTAATTATGCAATAAACTAGTACACACTTTAAGTTAAATTTCTCAAAAATGTACGCCCCCTCATTTTTTTTAGAACTACGCACTAGGAGCGGGAATGGTAAAACTTACTCTGTAAATACCTGAAAAACCTATACAGCCATAATAATACTTGTTTTTGCATTTAGTAAAAAATTATTCACAAAGTAGTTAGTAAAGATTTCAAAATATCAATAAACGGGCAAATAAAATGCGTCTGAAAGAATATGTTTTACGAGCTTCTAGGTACGTTAAAGAAAACTTCCTTTACAACCCTAGAATACAAATTACATTGAAATTAACTGTAGAATCTAAAAAAGTTCATGCTGTTTCATAAATTGTCCTATACTCGGCGATCTATGGTGGTCTGACTTTTTGCATCCACCCCCCCCCCCCCCCCCCCCCCCACAAAAAAAAAAAAAAAAAAAAAAAAAAACTGTATTACCATTGCTGTTTTGCAAAACTCTAAAAAATTTTAAGTGTTATTTTCATACTTTAAATGAAAAGTAAGCTTTTATAAACTTCTATATATAATTACTGTTTTGTGATAGAAATGGGTTGATATTTAAACTGCTTAGACCGTAATGTGTAGGAATCATTTTGAGTACTCCTTTAGAAAATATATTAAATTATATATTTACTACTTTGGATGGAAAGTACTCTTTCGCAACCTTTAAGAAATGTTTTTTTAATAGTTTATTATTTTCCCTAAAATGCGATTTGAATAAAGATCACCCAGACACCGTAATGTGTTTGGATTTATTTTGAGTGCTCCTGTAAAAGAACTATAAATGTTGCGCCTATCAATTTCAATAGGGTCCATCGTAAAGTATTTAGAAATGCAGTACATATATTTCGTAGTAATCGAAGGATATTTACGACCATTAGAGGTCAGGAGCAGGGACGTACCCTGAAAACATTTTCGGGGAGAGTCCAAACATTTCGGAGAGGGTCCAAACGGTGAAAAGGCAGAATTTTTCACAAAACCCTTTATCATTGTTAATTTGTAAAGAAAAAGAAAAAGAAAAAAAAACGAAATTTCAGGAGTCAGGGTGGACCCCTTGGACCACCCCCTGGGTGCGTCCTTGGACAGGAGGGTGGGTAAACACAAGCAGAAATCATAAACACTTTCAACTTTGGTCAAATTTTTTTAAAAAGTGGAATTGAATTCCAGGGTTTATTGTCCAAAACTTTACCCACTTCGAAAAACACTGCATTTTTATGAATTTTGTATGAAGGTTTCAATATGATACAGGGTAATTTCTCGTTACGGTGCTATAGTACAGCTCAAGAAGAGGCACCCCAAATGTTTTCGATCCTTAATTCTTTTTACTTTTACTTTATTCGTTGATGACTTATTTTGCTTGAATACGAAAGTAAGCATTGTAACAACAGAAATATTTTTTCAACTTAGATTTGTATGTTTTTGGTGTGTTCCTCATTTTGAAGACACAAAATTTGTATTTATCGAAACAGAGGACGGTTAATTATTATTCCAACGTGTAACTTATAATTTATTTACAAAGTTTTTTTTTCGGATTTGCAATTTTTTAGTACTTTTAACCATCAGAATTTCTTGGCATAGAATTCGCATATGTTACATTTTGAATTTGGAAGAGCAATAGAATAGCATTTTAGATACGCATTTTAATACATAAATAAAACTCTTACATTATTAAAAGAAAATTCGGCGAAATAGTCTAACACTTAAGGTAAATCACTCATTTTGAATAAAGTTACAAAAGGTTGAAAATACAGCATTTTGTCTAAATGTTTACGAAAAGTTGACTTAAAAATAAAACTAAACTGAAATAAACTTTCCAGTAATTTAAAACGTAAGCTCTTTACTTTTTGAAAAATTTGAGTCTATTCATAAGCTTTTTATTAGCTATATAATGTGCTAATAAAATGAATTCAAAACAGAAGCAAGCTTTATTTTTAATTTTCATAAAATAGCTTACTAAAATAATTTTAATTATCTGTAATTTGTTTAATCTGATTAAGAGCTTGATAAAAATGCTACTTCAGTAAATTGCCAGAAACTAATCTTTAAGTTTAAAAAAAGTGATATTTTTCAGGATACTGAAAATTTGATTAAATTTGATTTTTCAAATTCTAAATTTTCATTTGACAGGAAGGAAATAAATATGAAATATAATGATTTTCATTTCGTGGTTTATTTGTATTTTCATTTTCATCAAACAATACCTCCCGCAGAAAAAAAACGGAAAAAAATTTCATTGAAAAAGAAAACGATTTTAATTTTGCGAATGCAATAACAAACTCAATTTTGTAGATTTGCAATATCAAACTCAATTTTGTAGATTTGCAATATCAAACTCAATTTTGTAGATTTTGGAAGAGAATGAAGTTACTTTCTGTTGGCATTTAAAAAAGTAATTTTATTGATTGTAAAACCTTTTGCACATATCATTGAAGAAGTAATGCATAAATAAATTTCCATTAAAAAATATGAGATTTTTATCATTGGCCTTTTAACTGTACATATTTATTTATTCATTTATACAGTACTTAAGTAGCATTTTCAATTTTCAATTTTTTTTTTTTAGCTCAATTTACTTAAGTAGCATTTTTATCACGCTCTTAATCAGATAAAACAAATTACAGATAATTAAAATTATTTTAGTAAGTTATTTTATGAAAATTAAAAATAAAGCTTGCTTCTGTAAAAACTCGCTATAGCGGTATCCGATAACGATACATCTCTCTATAACGATAAAATTTTACGGTCTCTCCGAATTCCGATACAATATAATCTCTTTTCGATGTAACGATACATCCCATTAGAACGATAATTTTATTGGGTCCTTTAAATATGGTTGTATCGAGGTTTTACTGTATTTTCCTTAGAATACCAAGTTCTTTAAACAAATACGTATTACCTTTGAAATTTTCATTTATTCATAATAATAGAGCACAGGGGCGTAGCCAGAAATTTTTCATGGGGGGGTTACGACTACTACAACTCATATATATATGTATACGTGTGTGTGTGATAATGTAGTGAAGAATATACATTTTGTAAGGCAAAAAATTCCTCATGGGGGGATTATGACCCCCAACACCCCCCCTTGGCTACGCCCCTGATAGAGCATAAATGTATTGATAGGTTTAATCCATTTTTTTACGTCTGGACCATGATGAACTAAGACCTATATTTCAGTGGGAAAAATAAATAAAATGAAAAATTGATCAGCGTCTCAAAGAGAAAGTTTTGACGATTAGTTTTTTTTAAGCTTTCCCATGACCATTGCGTAAAAATTTATCATTCTTTTCCTCGAAGAAAATCAATTAAATAGATAGCATTCTAGATCCTTAAAAATCTGGTTATGGACCAAGCACTTAAACATAGTTGTGTAAACTATCAATTGCGTCTGACAATATGTAAAAAAATAAAAGAATATATGTATATTTACTACTCTAGACATTGCAGTTTCCATAGCTACAGTGTTCCAAACCTTAGCGTAACACTTCATATACAAATTTGTTTCGTGTTTCGCCAACGTTTTTACAATATGTCAGTATTTGCATTAAACGTCTCCCACTCCCTAATATCATGATAAATGTGTTATTACGGAAACTTTAAGTACTTCCATGTTTTAGAAGATTGAAACATGTCTTATTCATGTATATATAATTATACTTAGAATATGTTTAAGTTTTTAAACAATATATAAATATACATACAGATTATATGCAAAAACTGTGGAAATGTATAAAGACTTCCGTGCCATATAGTTTATGCATATATACTGATAACGTATATATTTCGGGAAGCAGTTTGAGGGAGTGACTTCTCTTCACTATTTATTAGAAGTGCGTTTGTTATATAGGGGTTCCAACACGATTAAAATGCACTTTAATTTTTTCGTTCTTATTTTGAACTCATCTAAATACTTTAACCTTGATTTTCACAGTTAATGCTCAATAGAAATTGCAAAAATGAATAAAATAAAGTAGCAAATTACACTATTTTAAGTAAGTACACCGTAAAAATCTTTTAAACAGTTAAATTTTTTAAACAACCCCCGTAGACAAATTTCGTCTATCAGAAAATAGTTATTTCTAATATAAAAGTATCACTAAAAAAAGCGCATATCTGTACATTCAAACTGAAGCTAATTATGATATAGATGAAAAAACTAACTAAATTAAATTACTTTTGAATGTTACGCGCAAAGCTGTTTCAAGACTAAAATTACTACGTAGAGCGTAATGTATTGGCATTCTTTTAGGTGTTCCCATAAAAGACTATAAATGGTACAATCATCATTTTCAACAGGTTGAAGTATAATAAATAGGAATGTAACATATGCAACTGTCGTAATAATTTATTCTTGTTTTTCGCAATTAGAGTATTATGGACTAAACAGCAAACTGAAATCGTAAATACTTTTCAACTTTCTTCGAATGTGTTTTATACGATGAGTATCGTATGAGAATTAACGATGAAATTTGTTTAGAGCAAAAATACGTTAGTTTCTGGCAGAGGGTTGCTTTTTAAAAATCTTACAAAAGAGTGTGAATAAATTATTACTTAGATAAAGATAAAATAAATCTGTAACACAGATACACGGCCTTTGTTTCACTTGAATTAATTAATCGCAAGAGTAATAAATCGTCGGTTGACTTTGCAGAAATGCCTCCCATGCATTATTTTCGAGTTCTATCTTCGTTGTGATTTGTCAGAGATTTAAATTTCTAATGTTTGTACAGGGTCTTTTTTACATGAGCGCTTTCAGGCCCAGTCGGTCGAGGCTCGGTCCCCACCAGAACACCGAAAGTCATGCACAACTGACCTTGGCCAGCGATTAGAAGAGAGTAAATCACTGTCTCTGGACTAGACTCCTGTAGGATCCGAGTACGCTAAATAAAGCTGGTGCACCTAAAATCTATTCCTTCGGAACTGTAAATCCTTTTTTTTTTATCCCATGCCTGTCTCCAACCTCTCGGTCATAAGTCGACGAGCAATCCAATACAGAAGAGAACGAATAAAATAGTCAGTAAAATCAAAACCACTGTCCGTTGTATAAAAACTAGTAAAAAAATTAATAACAGCAGGACAAGCGTTGAGGTGCAGTGCAGTCATATAGGTACGCGATGGTCACATAGCGGGTACACATCCATGTCAGTCCATCCGAGTCTAAGCAGGAACTGTGAATCCAGACAAATTTACAGTTTAAGTGAGTTAATTAGGAGAACAACACTCAACCCTTCAACGGTTTTACAAAGGCAATTAACTCATGATAAAGACAGCATTTGTGACCTTACATCGCATCTGTTTTTAAATCTTCTTGGTTTACTCTATAAATAAAAAAAAAAACCTTTTGTGACATCCTATAGATTAAATAGTTGACAAAAAACGCGTAGTTCTTACAAATTACTTAAGTTTGAAACTATAAAATGCAAAAATACTTTTATTGACTTGTTATTTTAATATTTATTTTTCAAACACCGTGTACAAGATTTTTATTTTTTCATGTATCAAGAGGTTTTGCACTTAAAATCATAAAATACATTTAACGGCTCCATTTTATTAATTGCTTTTCAAATTAAATTATGATGGAAAATATTAATAATGTACTCTTTTTAAACTGATTTTTATTAATGATCGACGATCACTCTTGTTTAGCATGTGGTTTTATGATAAAAAATATTTTTTAAACTGATTCTTTTAATTACATCTGATTAATGACCTGTAATGCATTGTACTAATCGGCTTCAAAGTTTTTAAATCACTTTTTTCTCAAAAATTTAATTAAAACTATATTTTTAAAACTTGCTTTTCTCCTGTTAAGGATTAAAAATATGGTAAGAAAAGAAACAGTAATTATTCATAAATATTGAACAAGGTTTTACGTATATTGAGTATGATGCATAATAAAATATTAATCAGATGAAAGGAAATGATAATCTGCATGTAGAAGTTAATTATCTCTTTTAAACTTAAATACACGCACGGACTGATTGGTTTAAATTTTTGAAATAATCGAGGAAAAATATATTTAAAAAAAAACCTGTGATAATTTAAAAATGTACGAAATTCTATTTCTTCGAATTTTAGGCACAGGGTTGTGTAAAGACTGCAGCTCGAAAATGGCATGTGATTTTGGTTCATAAATACGTACAAGGAAACTAATTATTTCAGGAATTTCTTAAATTGTTTCATTACAAGCTGTGCCAACTGTTATAACAGCAAACCTGTATTAGTTGAAAACCTTAAATGTAAAAAAACTAAAGTACAAACATGTTAAACATCGAAAATTTTACAAAATTTTTCACGCTTTGAAAAATTTTGCTGTAGAATGCCACATTTAAGAGGTTTTTCTGAAGTTTTCCTTAAAGACGCAGTTTTTTCTTCTAGTGTGTAATGCAGCTTATGAAGAATATAACTAAGTCAACTAAGAAGGAACATTTTTGCTACTAATTAAAGTCTTTTTTTATTTAGTAGCAAAATAAAAGAGTAAAGCAAGAGTAGAAAAATAAAAGAGCGTATTACATAAGACAACAAGTATTCTTTTTTGGTAAAAAAATACCACTTTTATACTATTTTCACTTGTGGATACAAGACAAGTCGATAAACACAACTTTCGTTCTTTATTAGTTTCCTTATTTTTCTAAGCTTTATTCGCTGTCAGGCTGATTCCTAGAAGCATCACTAAAACTATCATTTTGCTTGTCACAGCCATCCTGGTTAGTGAACCAGGGAGTGATTGGGTGATCATGATGCTTTTTTATTTTCATTAAAAAATCTTGTGTACAGAACACGACTAGAAAACATAATGTAAAAGATTTTTTTAATTATTATTTTAATCTTGCTTCGTAATTTTTTTTAAAAAGAAAAGAAAATTTATTACTTGTGACTTGTATTCAGTCGTATATGAGGAGTACGAGTATATTTGTGAGAGAGAACAGGAAAATATAGTGAGCATGTAAAAAGAAAACTACAAGTTTTCAGTTACTTAGTCTTGTGCTTTTTTGGAATGCTACAGTGCCAATAGTGCCGCCCCAGTGGTACAGTGGCTAACGAACAATTCTACCACACTTTGGGTATGGGTTCGATCAGTGTCAGTAGTATGTTCTTGAATTCGACTTTAGAAAAAATGCTATTTTGGCAATTAAATTAAGAAAATGTATACTATTTTATATACATTTTTATGTTGGTGAGGCTACTAATGCTACTATTTGTGCCTCCTGATTGTTGTGGACATTTTGAAATGGCTTAGTGTAATTCGTGTACAAAGACCATGAAGCAGAATTTGTTTTTTCAAACTACAGCCGTAACGCAACAGTAGGTGAAAGCGTCTGCTAAGCAAAGCTTGACTGTGCCTCCCTTCACAATAATTTTTTCCAGAAATTCTCCTACCCATTCCCCTATTCTAGATTATTCATGCAGGTATACCAATGGAGATAGATTATTTTACTCTAAAGAAGTGCCCATTTTTATTTTTTATTTATTTACTAGCTGCTACCCGCGACTTCGTCCGCCTCGGCTTTAGAATTAGGTACAGAAAGAAATGAAGCTTGCGTGAATAACAAATATGTTTGCACTATTGACAAAAGTGACTGTATTTAAATATTATTTACTTTTTACTTATTTTAAAGGAAGTATAATACATGGTAGTAAATTTCATTTAAAATAAGAGAGTATGCAGAGTTACCAAATTTAGAATTTTTTTTAAACGAAATTTGGCGAATTGAGGCAGTTACGACAATAATTGCGAACTATTTTGAGTGTTCTTGTAAAAGAAATATTTATGCTACATGCATGAATTTTAGACAGTGCTAATCAGGAATAGTATAGCTTTCTATCACTGGAAAAAGTTTTGGAATCGATTCAGTACTTACAGAGATACACATAGAGCGTAATGTAATTCTTATGAGTATGTATCTATGTAAAAGAACTATTTGTGATATTTGCATAAAAGGTAGCCTATAACACTCAGGGTCCCACCAGTGTCTAAGAGGGTCTGCTCTCGAAACTGGAAGGCGGGAAGTGTCAGGTTCAAACCCCGGTTGCGCCAATCGACCTAGCCGTTCGGAGTTTTCCCGTGGTTTTCTCCGAAACCTCGCGTAAGTACGGGCTACGATCCCTTAGAAAGTTCCCACAATGGGCAATCCCCATATAGTCTTAGGACCCTAGTGCAGTCAATTGCCCTTAATCCATAAACAAACAAACAATATTGCTCAGGAATAGCGTAACTTGAAAACTCAATCAATGTTACAAGTTCTAGAATCGGTTCAGTAGCTACAAAATGCCCACAGAGCGTAATGTATTAAAATTATTTTGAGTGCCTTTGTAAAAGAATTATTTATGCTATATGCATGAAAGATGCCTGTATTTTAATCCAGGGTAAACGCTATCTTTTATACTCATCCAAATTTTATCCGTAGTAAGGTTTGTAGGGTAGTAAGGTATTGCGATAGTAAGGTAGTAATATTGCGGTAGTAAGGTTTAGCGATAGTAAGGTTTGCGATAGTTATGTACTTGGTGGGAAACATCCAAACACACAAACGTACATATTTATATTATTGGTAGGATTTAGAAATTTATGAGCCTTAAGAAATACGTTTGGATTTTCCTTTCTTATGCTTTTAATACCTCTTTATTCCAAAAAAAAAAAAAAATAAAAAATAATAATAATCACGACCGCCGCTGCCGCTGCCACAAGCTTGTTCTGCTATCTCCTCCGAAACCGTGGGGATTTGCGTTTTGAAGAAGAGGTCCGCTGATTCGGAAAATTCCGGAGAAGCCGGTAAGCTGATTTAAATTTCAAAATTATTATTTTGGAAGATATTAATATAAAACTAAACAAATAAGCATAATGATTGCCATGCTTGGCAATTTTCGCCTGCATAAAATCATTCATGCCTTTGCAAAAAAGCAGTTCCTGCGGGAAATTAACAAACATGAAGTAGAATTGCACCATTTTTACGCCAAATTAAAAAGTAAGTGAAATAAATAAGTCAAAGTGTGTTACACAAAGTTCACAATTTTGAAATAGTGCGTGTTCTTAGATAACAGGAGTTTAATTGACGCCAATTCGTTTTTCTAATACATTTTCTAATAATAATTGCAACTGATTTAAAAAGTGCCATTTTGACATCAGTTACGATCTGGAAAAACGCTATCTCAAGCAGGGTGAATCTAAATACCGCGTGTGTTCCGAAATGTTAGAACCCAGTATTTTGAAAATGGAAAATAATTCAAATGCATATTATAGTACTGCTGGTTAAGTTCTGGTTGGGTATTTTCCACCCGTAGAAATATTTGGCTGCGTTAATTATGTCATTATAGCAAGTACAGCTTGGATATTTGCCCGCGCTGCAAGATGATATATTTCGCGGTGCTAAATACGCCAATCTGAAAAGAATTATGCATGAATATATGGATCACGGTTTTCCCGGTAATCTTACATGAGCAGTAACTATCGGTTATGACTATGTGTAAATTGCCGTTAGTAGCAAGATATAATAGCTGTTCCGTAGATTTAATAAATAAATAAACATGAAGCACTGCTTTCTTAGAAATAAGTATTAATTATACATATGCGTAAGTCGCCAAATTATGAAAAATCGCCATCGATGGCAAATTCCCAAGGTGTTCCATAGGTTTTACACAATTAAATATAGTGTGAAGTTGTTCTAAGGAACGTGCAAGAACCAAAGAATGTGTAGCTCGGTAACATTCTATCAGATCCAATCTTTGAGTTTTGTCATTTATGCCTTTTTCACGAATAAGATTTATTAGCGGCCGAATGCCTTATGCGAAAAGCGAGCATAGTGAGTCAAAAGGCTTTGGATCTTACTGACGTAAAACAAAACTAACGTAATTTCCATGATATTTCATGTTTTTCAAATGCACGCGATTCTGCAAATAGAATTCCTGCTTTATTTCAAAAGAATAAATCATTTTGTGTGGACGAAACTCGGCAAGCATGACCACCTAAAAACAGTTTTTAATTAATAGATAAGAAAGTAATTAAAATTTCAAAATTCTGAGCCTCAGGTGCGCATTACCAAAGTCATGGGCTTATATGTTAAAATTTTCAAAACTCTATGTGTTGTAGATTTGTTTGGAGAACCATTTTTATTGTTACAGAGAGATAGATTTGGCGTATAACGGGCATAATTTCTATGGTATTTCATGCTTTTCAAATGCACGCTATTCTTCATTGAAGTAATAACATTTCTGTTAGCTCAAAACATGAATCATTTTATACAGGCGAAACTCGCCAAGCTTGGCAACGTAAAAACGGTTTTTAATTAATAATTAAAAAGTAATTAAAAATATAAAATTCTAAGTAGCCTGTAGCCATCTCCAGGGTCCCATCTATCTCTATACCAAAATTCATTATAATCGATTCAGCGGTTTAGGCGTGAAATCGTAACAAACAAACACACAAGCTCAGTTTCGCACTTATAATATTAAATAGGATTTATTTAGTTTTGGTCGGGGAGTGGTACATATCAAAATCCAATGAAAAGAAAGTATTTTTTTAATATAAAATAATATTCAGACAAAATTGAGAGGAGCCCGATCAGTGGCCGAGCGTATAACGCTTTGAAGTGGGCAACGGGGGGTTCTTGGTTCACAAACCCTGATCGCATCTGCCGATCAAGCCATTCGGAGTTTTCCGTGGTTTTCTCCGAACTTCACGTAAATACAGGTTAGGACTCCTTAGGGTTAGTGGCGTGCTTCCTCGTGCCCCCTCCCCGTCGTTATGCCTATGATAATTTAATTGTGTTATACTTAAACACAAGGTCGACAGCTGCCGATGCTATAAAATTTTAAATCGCATCTGCATCTAAGCGGAAAATTATGACCTCTTTTAAAGCATTTTTTTGCCATTTTCAGGTATCTCCGAAACAGGGAATAAAATTCCGAAGGCGCACGAATGAATGAATTATGCATGTGCCCAGTGTTTTTTTCTTTTCCACAGAGTAATACTTATAAATATCTATCTGGGACGGAAGCCTGAATAATTTATTATATATACTAAATTCGCGCGGTTCCGTTGCATGTATACATCGGTAACACGTATCGACAGATTAAACAGGTATCAGCGTAAACATATATATGCAGGGGACAAAGCTGAACGAAGGGTGATGCGTTTACAAAATCGTTTATTTGGTTCTGGAATGCTCAAAAGCAAACTCTTTTCTCGTGGGTCTTGGTATAAAATTTGCAGATTTGTGTAGTTGTTTTGGAAATATTTATAACTGCAGGAAATGCTGAAGTTACTTTGCTGTTGATAAATACCTTACTTAAGGATTTTTAATGTTTTTGTAAAAATGAAAAATCCGAAGTTCACGAAAAGAGAGACAACTTCTATTCGTAGTACAAGCAACATTTCTTTTATTGAAGTTGAAAGCACAAACATTTTCATACAAAAACTCAAACTAGCACAATCTAGCACATTGCTTAAAAAAAAGTTGATACACCAGGTTCATATCTACTTGTGATGCATAGTCACACGGCATGCCGGAGAACCTTAAACAACCCCATAGAACCTATTTGCACGGAGAAAAAAAACAGTGTAGTTAAAAACTTTTAACAAAAGGCCTGCTTTTGACAGACAGTCTAGCAAAAAAAAAAAAAAAAACATGAGCCACCTATAAGCAATTGCCCACGTGACCAAAAGTGTCCGGTAGACGTTACAAGTATGAAATCTACTTAAATAATACGCTAACGTATGCGGTGCCAAAATCAACAATATCGCCACACTGCGAACGGCAACAGCTAGATGTAAATATTACTGCAATAAGAATAACGCATGTGCAAAAATCCAAATTAAAAGTTCAGTGACGTCACATGGAGCAAGCATATGTCACGCAGTAGCTAGATTACAAAATAACAATAATGGATACAGAAAAATGCAAAATCTGACAAGTACTGTTAAAAACAACGAGATAGGATAAGAAGTCGTTGGTTAAAACAAAGAAACGTGATTTTCATTGAAACGAGTCCAGAAATTTAGTCAGCACGGCAGTAAGTATAAGGAACAGTTGTGGCGAAGCTGGTCGCCTTGGCGACTAGTATTTGAAATTAACGGTTTAAAAGCATAACGCCAAGGCAGAAGTGCCAGCATTTGGCGAATGCCATTCTAAAATCCTAGCAAACGTGTAAAACCAGACAGCTTTAGACAGAAGGTCACCCCGAATTTACATTCTTAAACTAAAACCAATAATTAATTTAGAAGGGAAATACCCCGAAATAGCATACACACTGGCGGATAAAACATAGAAAAGGAAGCATTTTTTATCAAGCAGAAAAGCTAAGTGGACAGAGGTTAAAACTGAATATAGAATGCTTGATTATAAAATGAAACAAAAGAAGATTGTTTTAGACTCGAAAAATATGTGATCTGCATCACATGAATCTCCTCAAAGCCTAACAAAAATTTTGGGACCGGAAAAATATGTGATCTGGATCACATGTACTACAAACAACCAATTGGATATTTGGGAAACTAAGTATAGGCATTTATATATTTGCATAGTACATATAGGCACTTCAGAATTTGTGCACTACATGCAGGCATTTGAGAATTTGCATACTACATATATTAGCATTTGGATAGTTGTAAACTGCTTGTGTAGTGGTTAGAGAGCCATTCTACCACATCACGGGTCCGGATTCGATTCCCGGCATGGGCTTGGTCTTCATTTGGACCACCCCTTTATAGTAGGCAAATCTGGTCCCCCTATTAGATGGCTCCATAATAAAGACACCAGTAATTCCGCCCTTGATAGTGGCCAATGCCTATACGGCATGTGTCCGTAATTAAAGAAAAAATTTGCATACGGCTTATAGGCTTCTGACTATTCGCATATTGAGTCCAGAGTGGTTGAAACTCGGTTCCCATCAGAACACCGAAAAACGAAAGTCGAGCTACGTCAATCTTGATCAGAACTTAGAAAGGTTACAAACTCTTGACAAGTTTGTTGTGGGTCTGTGTACGCTAAAGGGAGCTGGTGCACGTAAAATACATTGTCATGGCTCCAATGACATTCACGTGGAAACGATACCTCTGCGGGTGCCAGTCCAGGTTTTGGTCTATTACCTGAAATTGGTTTAAAATCAGGATACTCCGTAGGGCGTGACGTTGGCCCGCCCATATGTGTCCCCATATTGAAAGAGGCCAGTAGTCCCGACCTTTTAGCCTAGGGACCAATGTTTATTCGCAAGTGGAAGCCATTGAATGGCAAATATACTTTTTATTGCATACAGGTTATCTTTATACATTGAATAGTAAGTATGAGTACTACTAATACTAATTTGTGTATATTTGCATACTACAAATAATCGTAGGAACATGGATACTATAGGATACTACCTTCAAGAACGGCCTACCTATTTGGTTTAAAGCCTGTTTTAGTTCCTGAAGTGTCCTAATGTCCTGCTGAACCCTAGCTCTAGGCTCAGGTCCAGCAAACAGCGGTTTCCCTCATTTCTATTTTCTATTTTTTTTTTTTTTACAGCACAATTTTTGGATTACAATTGGTAAAATACATCAGTGTTATACAATATAAAATCAGTGGTTACAATGGTTTACAATTGCTCACAATATTGTTCTTAGTAACATTTGACCATAGATACATATATTTAACACGTTCTTTTTTTACAATTTTGAAAGTTAAAAAAAGTAAATAAATATTTAAAAGTAAACAATAGGCTTGAGAATGATAAACTTTAAAAGTAATTTTGAAAAATTTAAACATAAATAAATACAATTAATATTTAAAAATGTGCTTTAGAAAGAAGGTTTTTTTTTTAATTTTGAAAGCATACATATACATACAATAATATACTGAAAAATAAATTTAGGCTTCGATATAAGAGGTGTATTTTTTTAATCTAACGAAATAAGAGCAGCAACAGAAATTCTATGTCAGGAAATAATGCTAATAAATTCAGAATTTAAAAAAATGTTCTATTTAGAGTTTTTACGTGGTTTTTATCAACTGAAATTCTTGTATTTATTTAATCTGAATCGCTTTCTGGTGTATGAGGTCTTGTATCAATCGGATGAATATACTTGGGTTGATTATTTTGTAGTTCTTCAATCCCTTTTATTATTTTGTTGCTTAAGTTTTTATTTTTTAATACATATGCAGCCCACTGCTCATTACTTTGTGAAGGTGATTTTAAAACTCTGTATTGCTTTAATAACGTACAATTAGTGAAAAAATGTAATGAATTTCCTTGCATATTGCATTTACAATGATCGGAGGAGGCTCTGTTTATTTTTAAAAAATATTCTGGGAATGGTCCATGATTGGTAAAAAAAAGGTAAAGGTTCCTGTGTTCTAAAAGAAAATTCTCTGATGGTTTTTTAAAGTATTGGTAAGTATACCTGCCTGTAACTTCTGTGTCCCATGATATTTTCCATTTTTCTAATTTGTCCTTTTTTAATATGTATTTTAGATAAGATAGTGGGATTAGAAGTGAAACGCTTTCTATTTCTTGGAGGCGACTACCATTTTTGTTTTTTGTGATAAAATTATTATTGTAGATAGCTGCTTATTTTGCTAATCCGTCTGCTAGCTCGTTTCCCATAATCATAGAGTGTGCTTTTATCCATTTAAATCTTACTGTTTTAGGTATTTTTATAAGGAGAACTAAAATTTTATGAGCTAATTTATTTGTAGTTATATTATTTTGTAGAATATAATACTTGAGTTGCTGTCAGATAAGACTAAGCATGAATTATATGACGTTGTTGAGAACCATTTTAACGATCCATATATTGCATATAATTCTGCCTGAAAAATGGAGTTGATGCTGTTGAGATTAAATTGATTACTTTTTATCAGAATATCATCTTAAAAACACAGTATGCCGCTCCGAAACCTTCTTTCATTTTAGAGCTATCAGTATAAATTTTAAGGTCTATATTGATATTATCAAACAATTGAGCTGGGGGAAGCAAGGGATCCAACAATGATTTCATTATAGGAATGTCATAATCAGAGTAGTCGTGTACTGTGTTATCTATTGTAACTTGGGTTTTTAGTCTTGAAATAAGTGCATATTTAATTTCTTTGAGAATAGTTAAATGGACCGGTGCAATACATGTTGAAATTTGGAGGCCTGAAGTTGGGGTTGTCCTGTATGATCTTGATATGAGTAAAAGAATTTTGCGTTGTATTGATTGAAGCAACCGTCTTCCGTGTATATTTAACGATTCATACCAACATGTGGCAACAAACTATTGATCTTTCTAGAATAGCTTTATACCATATTTTCAATATATATTTACTTATTCCATTTTTTGATGGTGAAAATTTAAAAAGCTGTTGTAGTATTTTGTCTATTTTATTACTTATGTATTTCAGATGAAGTATCCAAGAGAGTTTATTATCTATTATAACTCTGAGGTATTTAAATTTGGTATCATATAGTATTATAACATTATTAATTTTAAAATACGGTCTTCTTTCTAGTTGTCGTGGTTTACCTATTGATATAGAAGTACACTTATCTATGGATATTGTAAGACTGTTATTGTTTGACCACATATTTATAAAATCTAAACTATTATTTATTGTTTGCTCCAAAGCTGCCCTTGACGAACCTTCACCAACCACCAAAGGCTCAATTATAGTATGCCAATAGGAACATGGGCATACTATAATTGAGCTGGTAGATAGCAAAGTGATGTAAGTGATTTTTCTGTCAAACTGAAATAAGGCCACTTCTGAAATCTGTGCCATGTGTTTTGTACTGACAAAAAAATTCGTTTTAGAAGTAATAAAAACTGTCCACAAGTAAGTTTTTTACTTACTTGATTGCAAAACTTTGGTATATCGCAAAACCGCCTTTTCTGCACTTTGCGTGTATATTTTACTCCTAGAAAATTGATCATCACTGAGACTGTCCTGAAACACATGTCGTACATTTAATTTATTTTAAACATATTTTTTTTTAACATTGGTTTTATCAGCAAATTTTCTAGAAAAGCTAAAAAACAATGTTTTAAGGATATCTCGAACTGAGCCAAATAAAGTTTTTATTCATTAATTACGAGTGTGCTTTCGAACTAAAAATTTTATTAACTCTTTTTAAAAATTTCTCGTGGGATCCACTTATAACAAAAACTATTTTATCAATTATGTCCTAACTTATTAGCAATTTACTTTTATGACAAAGATACTCTCCAAATTGCATTAGTTTCTCGTTATTGTAGTGCTGCATTTAAGTAGCCACGACAAGAACAATACATATACAACTAAAAATTTAATTAACGTAAAAAGTGTAAAGCAATTTTCAGAAAATTTAATAAAGCTAATTAATTTCATCTTATAAGTAACCATTTTAAAGGCCGTCCGCTTAATTATTTAAGAATACTTAATGAATTATAATTTATTCAATACTTGCTGAAGCGGTTAATTAAGTTTATAGAATTTTCACCTTTCTTTTTCACCTGATAATTTTTTGACAGTATTCTTACTTAGAGCTGATTTCCCCCAACTCTTTTATTGTGTTTGAGGGTGTTACGTTTTTAAAGCTGTTTTGCAATTTGTATTCAAGGATTTAATAGAACATTTCATTAAATATTTTTTTCACATCATATGAGGATTAGTTAAACTTATTCATCTGCAATCATAAAATATTATTAAAATTAACTTTCTTTGCAGCCAAGTGAAATATTTTTCATGGAAATAATGTTGCCATTTAAATATAAAATGACAAGGAGGATCTTCTTCGAAAAATCAATTTAAAAATAAAGGAGTTAAATTTAAATGTTAGTTAATTTCAATTTGAAATAAAATTATTTTTTTTAATAAATGTTTTTCAGCATTGATATTTATTTTATCCGAGGTAAGTTATTCTTTACGCGAAAGAATGCTATTCAAACAATTTATTTAATATCGTTTACTTCTTTAGTATTTTCCATTATTTATCTTCTGAGGCTTTTCGAAATATGCATCATCAGCACATTGCCAAGCGTGTTGCAAAACACATTAACCCTTAAGAGTAGAGATCGACGGATAGTATCAGCAACCGATAGTATCGGCGCCGATACCTCTTATTTTTTTAGGTATCGGTATCGGTTCTTTCGATTCTAAAAGTATCGGTTTCTGTTGCTTTCATCCATTTTCAACCGATACTTCGCTTTTCAGAAGAAAACCACGCAGGCGCAACACCATTCTAGAATTTTTTTTTTTTTTTTTTTTTTTTTTGGTAATGAGATGAGAAACGTCGTTTCATTGGAACATTTGTTTGCGCGAGTGTTTTCGAAATATTTTTTTTTTTTTAATTCTAACCATCGCTAAGTTGATGTCGTATCAACAAGTGTGGTCGAAATTATGGACGAAGAATCGTTAGATGACAGTTTAACAGGACAATCGGTCTATTCTTCTAAATTATTTTGAATTGGCGCCCAACACTAAATACGCTATCTGCAGGGATTGCAAAAAACAAATGTCGAGAGGTAGGCTATAATTATACTTCAGTTTTATAAACGTTTATTTTCTCACTCTGTGGACTCGAAAAAGAGTTCATTATATATATATATATATATATATATATATATATATATATAAATACACAATTGAATCCCTATAACGAACTCGCTCGGTTCCAGTTAAAAAATTCGCTATAGAGAAAATTTCGTTATACAAAGATTAGAGATTTTTGCAGTTATTTCACCAAATATTACAAACTTTTTAGTTTATTCGATGTTTAAAAGTATTAAATTATGACTTCAGTTAAAAATAAATTGGTATTTATTATAAATTCGTTAAACTTCTTACGGTTTCTTACTTTTCATTGTATAAATGAAACGTTCAAAAGTTGGTTCAACGTTCAACGTTAAAAAGTTCAAAGCTGGCTGTGCGCGGCACAGCCAGTTGCGTCAAAAGAGGGTCTCTAGATCTGTGGCACGGATTGAACGTTTCGATCGTGCGCCATCTTGCTGGTAGTTAAGTCGAGCGATGGCAACGGCTGCCCTTTTTCCAGCATTGGGAAAGGCTTCCGCCTCATAAGGTTAAAGTGTTAAAGCAGGTGTGGTCAACCTTTGAAAAGTTGTGGGCCAAACTTTAGGATGTTAGAGAAGTCGCGGGCCAAACTTACGGATTTTAGCGAAGTGGCGGGCTGCATAATTGGGATTTATATGGGATATTGAATGGTTTATACGGAGTTTTCAAATGTTGCGCGGGCCGGATCAAAAGCCGTGGCGAGCCCACATGTGTGTTAAAGTGTAATATTCCAGCCTTCGAAATACGTTTGAGGAATTTGTTTCTATTTAGCTTAAGAATTTCAGATACAGACATTTATAGTCAGCATGCAAACGGGGATAGGGTTTGAAAAGGACCTCCTCTAACCGAATGACGTTTGTCGGACATACCTCCCCCCGCATGATGCCCCTCTGCAAACGTAAAAAAGGGCTCCCCTTTTGTGCTCTAGATCAGTGGTTCCCAAATTATGCGCCGCGACCCATTGTTGGGTCACGGGAGCAATTTCGGTGGGTCGAAAAGGGTGGGGAAAATTAAACTTTAGTATTTTATATATATAGTAAACTATACTATTTTATATAGCCTATATTGGTTATCGTTATGTAGTAGTGGGTCGCGGAAAAAAAATCTAGTTGAAGATTTTTTGAAGAGATTTACAAAAAAGTTTGGGAACCACTGCTCTAGATCAAGATCTTCTCAGTTTTAGTTCGAAATGGCCCCCCTTTCGACGTTGGCACCCAGACCTTGCTTACCGTGCCACGCCGCCCCTGTTCAGAGCTTAGAATTAAAACAGATAAAATTCGTTCATATCAATCACAGAAAAAGATGTTAACAATGATCATAAAAACAAAAACAATGAAGATCAATTTCATTAAATATGGATACGTTAAGAAGCAGCTTTTTATTTAAGACTTGAAAATTGAATTTAGTTTATCATTTTTGGATTTTTCTTTAACCTTCATTTAATCTCGTCATTTTTAAGCATCTTTTATTTAGGCCCTCCAAGGCATAGCTTGAAAACGAGCAAAAATATTTTTCTTAATACTGTAGCTGTTTCAATGACAAAATTATGATATTAAAATTATAAACAAAACCTATGTGTAAAAATAATTCATCCATTTTTTGTGTCGCAAAGAAGTTAACTTTTTGGCAGTGACTTGAAAACTGGCGACTCCCGTGAACTTTAATTATGTTGGTCCAGAAGTTAAATGATTCGTTTTAAAAACATTACACACTATCAAAAGTACGATTTATCAAACATTTAATGATTTTTTATCCATCAGATTAATGAGAGAACGTAGGATTTGTGTATCATGCTGTTTTGAGAAGTGTAATAATTATCAATATCTAATATTATTTATATTGTTAATTTAAAAAGTTCTGTATTAGTATAATTAGTAATACTAATTACTATTTAGTTTATTTCAAATTTTGGGGTAAAAAACATATTTCTTGTGAATAGTATTTGGTTTATATGTAAGGAAAACATTGGAATAATCGGTGTGTACCTGTTCTTCGTACGGAAAAGATCAAATACCTGGATTATCCGGATTAATTGTGACTTAACCCTGTCCGGAGAATCAAAATATTCGGATTTTTAAAAAAGAACTTAAAAACGATCATATGAGTTCATATTAAAAAGAAAACTTGCTAAAACATTGAATACTTCACTTAGTGGTTAAATAATTGGAGCAGATAAATAAAACCATTAATTAATGTGAACTATGCATTTTAAGGGAAGAATTTACATACGTATTTAATGAACAATATCTAAATACATATGTACTTACATAATACTGTACAGTTTATACATTATCACAATTTAATGCAATTTACGTAATATAAAAAATATTTTCATATGTGAAAGAATTATAATTAAAGAAAATCTAAATAAAACTTGCAAGCTTTGAAGTTGAATAAATTTCATATGTTTACTTTTGTAAGCACAAAATCGAGGCATGAACCAAATACAAAGACTCGTATAGTAAGAGCAAGAAGGAAACTGTTTTGGATCTAATATGGCTCATAGCAACAATCTTTTATCTGGCTCATAGCAACAATTAGGCGACAAAATAGAGGTTGGGAAAAATTGATTTAAATATTTGCACCAGTCAGCACTGGAAATGGATTCTCTTATCCCTAATATACCCCTTTAACCCCCCCCGTGCTTGTGTTCTGTCAAGCCTAAATGAGGGGCATCTACCTATAGGAGGGGCGGGGGGGCTTTTTAAGGGAGTCTAACGCATATTCACGTAACATCTGGAGAAAAACACCAAAAGCTCTAGACCACTAGATCGACAGCCATGCGAGGAGAAAGAATTCCGAACCTGCACACTAAGACGCTTCCCAGTGGTCAGCTTTTTATTATAAATTCGGCCATTCGTCGGCATGATTGAATAGAAAAGAAAGACTAGAAATACAGTAAATTCACACTTCAATGTTTCCACTGCTTTTTCATTTTAATGCTTTCTTTCTGGGATCAAATTTCATCATGCTGTTATTAATTTTAACGAGAACTACACTCTCGTTACAAAAACTGCCCAGTATACAGATGTAGGTTTAAATGGCATTAAATTATGTAAAGTATCGGTATCAGCTATTTCTGAAAATAAATTTATAGGTAAAGTATCGGTATCGGTCATCGGCGAAAATGTAGTATCGGTCGATCCCTACTTAAGAGGCTTCTGTAATCGGTTTGCAGAGATTCAAGTCCCAATGTTTTGCTATGGAGAAAAGTCTGAAAAGTAACATAAATTCTAGACTGCAATAAAATCTCTTTCGGCTAAATGAACTCAAATCTGATTCGCGCAATCCTTGCGAATAGTTCTCAAGATTCACACAGGAAAATTTCATTTAAAAATACCTAATACTTTCTGAGAAAAATGATTAGGCGTTAAGGCACTTTTCTCCATAGCAAAGCATTGGCACTTGAATCTCCGTAAGCCGACTACAGAGGAGTCTTAAACGCGCTGTGTTCTCGCCGTCAGAACACAAAATTCTGACGGTTTGACTGTTGCCAGTGACAGAATAAATTTGATTTCTTAAAAAAAAATACTTGAGGGTGAGGAAGTTGCACGAGAATCCTCTTCTTTTGAGCATACCATTTCCCGTAAAAATTACCAATTAATTGTAAAATTGCCAGGATTCTTTTTAACAGCACTGTCATCTGCTGAAAGCTGGAAGAATACGGTGAAACAATTTGATCTGGAAGGCTAACTGGATAAACTGCGCAATGCCGAAGAAAGGGCAGCCGTTACCATCGCTCGATTTAACTACCAGTAGCATGGCGGTCGATCGAATTGTTCACCACGTGCCACAGATGTAGAGACCACGGAGGTGGTACAGACCATTTTTGACGCAGCTGGCTGTACGTGCACAGTTCTTAAAATGTAGAAGGATGTGAGTAAATATTTGTCACATCGCCAGAGTCACTTGTGGAGAAACTGTTTCAATGCAAAATTGCATATGCAAAATATTTCAGTCGACCGCGTCATGAGCAAAAAGCCCTCTTTCGATTGAGTAGTCTTACACCAATTCACGTGCTATAAGGAGATCACATAGGCTATGTACAATTGCCGCGCTGAGGAGCAAGTTCATCAATCAAAAAGGCGGAAGGATGTCACAGAGATGCCAAAGAAACATGTTTCTGACAGGAAGAATTATTGGAATGGTGGAATGTGGACGATCTGAAACTGAAGTACTTCAAACTCTGAATTCGCCTCCGTGTGTTATCTCAAGACTGTGGCAGAGGTTTCAAAGTGCGGGATATGTAACACGAGGATCAGCAAAAAGTCGATCAAGAGTAACAAACAACCAAATTCTGTAACAAAAAGGACTCAAAAGACTGCTGTTAAAAAAGATGATATAAGTAAAACTTTGAATAATAACACACAACAAGGTACTTATCTATCAGTACGAAGATTTCGGTCGAACGAAACTTCAGCATTCTTCAACTGTCAGCACACTGTCTCACAGAATAGAGGGAACTGAAAGATAAACAAAAACAAACTCTAACAGCATGTTGTCAAGTGGAAAAAGCAAGAAAACCCGGAGAATAAAAGAAGGGAAAAAAGGAGGGTAGATAAAAAATAAATATAGATAAAAAATAAAATATAGAAAAAGAAATAAAACAAGAAAAGAAACCCAAAATAATAACACACAAAAAACCAATAGAAAACAGAACAAAACCATAAAAACGCTTTCTTTTATTCTAAAGGGTTTCGTGCTTTTTCTTTTTCCCAATTGGCAACTTGCTGTTCGCTTTTGTTTTCGTTTATCTTGCAGTCCCCACTATTCTGTAAGATAGAGTGCTGACAGTTGAAGAAGGTTGAAGATTTTTTTGGCCGAAACGATCGAACTGATTGTTAAGTAGCTTTTTATGCTTGTTAGTATATAAAATTTTATTTATATAATCAAATTCTGTGTTTTCTGTTTGTAACTCCTGTTTTCGCTTAGTTACACATATTTTTTTCAATAAGTAAAACGCATTTCATAATTATTCCATAATTTATTTGTAATACTTGCTTATATATATCTATAACTATAATAGATCCTACGGAAAATTATTAACTAATTAATTGTCACATATTATGTCAAATTAGGGTTGGGTGGCTGAAAATTAAAGTAATTTACTACAATTTTTTTTTTCAAAGACGTTCGCAAAGACCAAATGATGAAGAGAAGATTGTTCAATCCATACACATCTAAATCATTAACTAGTTTTTCGCAGAATAAAGCACTCTTTGATTACATAGAAGATTTATTCTTACTATTAGAGCACTATCTCATTAGCTTGAAAACATATGATACGGAATTTCGTTGTCCCAAGTGTTGCTAATGGAAGCATTTATCTATACACACATTTGTTTTATCTCTGAATTTCAGGAACGTTTTGGGGGGACAAAACTTTGATACTTAGACACGAAATATCTTACAAAGTATCCTAATATACGGAAAAATATTCCTTAATTGGAATCGCACTTCACCCACTCAACCTCTATTACTTTTACCTCATAGATCGAAATGCGAATCTTAGAAAATGTAAGATCATTAAAAGTATCGATTTTGAAATAAGTCCGCGTATGAAATGCGAAATGTTTTCGAACAATAAAAAAGTATAAAAAAAATCTTGGTAATGAGTCTGAGAGCTTTGCATGTGAATTTGCATGTCGTACTTTGTCCCCGACAATTGTTGGAAAACGTCAAAAGGAGATGAAGACGCACCTCATTAGCAAAGTTCCAAAACAGTCTTCGTTTAATTTATTGTGTAAACAAGTGATTTACCTTGCGCGACCATTTTAAGGCACGAGTATACATAACTTTTAAGAGCAGCTCGTGATATGTTTTAGCGGTGTGGCTAAAAACATATTGAGTGCTTATTATGTGTACAGTACATGTGAGTGTACATGTGAGTGTGAGAATAGGCTGATCTATGTGGCATATAGATCAGCCTATTCTCCCTCCACACAGCGTACTTATTTTTAAAAAAATGAAACAGTAGATGATTAACAAATATCTTATTGACGGTCTTAAAACCTAATTATGTTAATATTAGAAAAAGTTTGTTCGATTACACTAGGCTACACCAAAAATGTTTCCGGCTCAAACATGTTATTTCCGAAGTATTTTGTCTCGATAAACACGAAAGTCACCATAAAAAGTTGAAATTAGCTCTTTTTTTCAAGATAAAGTACTAATTTGGATAATGAAATCTCACTATGGCTGGTTTGTATGGATACTGTGGATCGTACATTATCCGTGTGATCCATCAGCCATTGGACCCATTTCTCACTCGGCTAATCTGCCAATTTATAAACCACCTCCAAATTATGCGATTGAAAAGGATAATGCTGAAGAAGTCACTACGCCTGGGACTTCTTATGATCTAGATTTTGAGGCACACCATTTGAATGAACCCCCATAGATTAAATCAGACAAAATTCACTCATCTCGTATTTTTAGCGTAATACGATCTTCTGCATTATATTTATTAAACAGAACTTTTTTTTAAAATTCCGGGTACCTTTGAGTCGATGGGTAGGCTATTGTGTATCTTTCTCCAATGGGCTTATGGGCTTCTGTATATCTTGAAAACAAGAGCTAATAAATGAATTTCATTTACATATTTATTTTTTGGGACCCAAAATTAGTAAGAATTGACTACTTAGAACCAGGAAACAAACAAAAACTTTCTTTTTGTTGCTCAGTGTTATTAGTCAAAAAGTCATTTTTTCTAATTTCTTAAATTTTTTCTTTAGTTTTTATATTAATTTATAGATACTCGATCATAGGTTTTAAATGACCTCTTTGTTTTAAAATCAATATTATGTCATTTTTTTTCTTAGGACGGGCACTTGACCATCAGTCATTCGCCACTATTAAGGCCCCGAATACTGGTTATTTCATTCTGGACACACCTAATAGGTGAACCAGCATTGCCTCGTGTGAAGGGACGGACGAAATGACACCTAAGCCCTTGCCGGGAAGCGAAATCGGACAGGTGGTGTGTTAGAATGGTACCCTAGCCTCTACACAATCCGTGCGGCATATTATCCAAATAATTACCTATAAAAAAGACACCAAATTCCGTAAATTAGGAAAAGAAAATAGAAAATAACTGATTACAAGCATAGAGTATTAGATCTTGCCAACAAAAAATTATTTAATACTGAGCGGAAATTTCGCGAATACCTATTTACAGATTTTTCAAAAATTGTTCTTTCAGTAGCGAAGAACAACACCGTTTTAGTAATGAAGATCGTTTTTTAGCATTGAAGAACACCTTAATATTCAAGTAGCATTAAATTCGTGCTTTTTTTATATAATTACGGAAAGTTATTAATATAATTATATGCTAAATAGGAGAATCTCTTTATTCTAAAAAAAAGTAAAGGCCGCTGTCGCCGCCGCTGTCAAAGCTTGTCAGCTTATCTCCTCCTAAACCGTGCGGATTTGAGTTTCGACTAAGGTGCCCACAGATTCGAAAAATTCCGAGGAACCTGCTAAGCTGATTTAAATTTCGAAAATCGAATTATTTTAGAAGATATTAATAAAAAACTGAAAAAATAAACCGAATGGTTGCCAGATTTGACATAAAATCATTCATTCCTTTGCAACAAAGCGTTTCCAAGTATCTAGAATCGCGTGAAATTTACAAACATGAGTTAGAATTACGCCTATTTTATGCCAAAATAAAAACTATATGAAATAAGTAACTCAAAATGTGTTACACAAAGTTGACAATTTTCAAATAGTAAGTTCGCTTAGACAACAGGAGTTTAGAATTAGCGATTATTCGTTTTTCCAAAACAGAATAACTAATATCTTGAAAACGAAAAATAATTAAAATGCAGATTATTTTAAAGCCGGTTCTCGTCCAGCTGGATTATTTGCTACCAGTAGAAATATTTGGCGGCGTTAACTATGCCATTGTAGCAGTTATAGTACACTTTAGATATTTGCTAGCGCGACGAGATGGTATAATTCGTGGTGTTAAGTACGCCAATCTGCAAACGATTATGTAAATGAAAATATGGATAACGGTTTTCCGGTAACCTTAAATGAACAGTAAATATAGGTTGTGAGCATGTGTAAATTGCCAAATAATGAAAAATCACCATGGGTGGCAGGCCATTCTATCTGTTCCGTAGCTTTTATTAACTTTACATCTACGCAAGTCGTCAAATAATGAAAAATCGCCATTTGTGGCAAATTCGCAAGGTGTCCAATAGGTTTTACATTATTAAAAATACAGCTGAAACATATGTTCTGATTTTATTACGCTTTAGCTCCTAATTAATATAACTTTTGAATGGCAACATTAAATATCATTGTGTTTCCGAGGAGTGCAAATAATTTTTCCAGCGATTATAAGCGGAGACCGCACTCCAGGTGGAGTATAGCTCAGGACCCGTACAACACGGATTCCCATAACAGAATATCTTTCGTGTTATGAGGGGGAAGGGGGTCTACTGTAGTGTGAAGTTTAAATTTTTATGTACCAATGAACATGCAAGAACCAAGCAATGTGTAGCTCAGTAACATTCTATCTGATCCAATCTTCGGGTTTTGTCTGCTGAAATTATGTCTTTTTTACGAATAAGCCTTATTAGGGGCCGAATGCCTCATACGAAAAGCGAGCGTAGCGAGTCTGGGGGCCTTGGCCCCTAGTCTTTTATATATAAAATTACTATGACAACGCTACGTTAGGTTGATCTGCCAAGAATGGAGGTGCCTTGGTAGGAGGACTTTCTAAGAGGTTCTAACGCATATTCATCTGGAGAAAACCTTCCAAAACTCCAGACGGTTAGATGGACAGCCGAGCGACGGGGCACGGTAGACGGCCGAACTGCCCCCTAATCATGAGCCGCCATTGAATATTCGTAACATGGATTCTAACCTTCTAGTTTTGATCTTTTGACAACTCAAAGAAAGTTAAATTGTATGAAACTTGCATTGTTCTCTGAAATCAAAAAGAATCTTCATATCTGTTTTACCTCTTCGATATTTTTAGGGCTGCATCTTCTGTGGAATGCCCCCCACGTTTAGAGAAAAAAAAAATCTGGAGTGACTCCACTCGTCTTTCCGAACACTTACGATTAAGATCATTACCAAGCACTTAAATAAATTTTAATCGATGAATAATTCAAACACATATACCAAATTGAAACTCAATCGAATGCACCGTTTAAACGCTTGCGCATTTTCAAGAATTTCTCCCCATATGCCATTATGCCATAACATAAAAGCAAGTTTTGTCGTAGCCCTTTAGGAGAACTATAAGTCCTATACACACCAAAATCAATACCGGTCTTAGGATGGTGGTTTATAACATGTATACCGAATTTGAGCTCAATCGAATGTATCGTTTAAACGCTAGCGCACTTTCAAGAAATTCCCCCCATAGGCCATAATGTAAAAGAAATCTTTGTCGTAGCCCTGTAGAAAAACAATAAGTCCTATACACACCAAAATCAATACCGGTCTTGCAACGGTGGTTTATAACATGTATACCCAATTTGAGCTCAATCGAATCTACCGTATAAACGCTAGCACACTTTCAAGAAATTCCCCCCATAGGCCATAATGTAAAAGAAATCTTTGTCGTAGCCCTGTAGAAAAACTATAAGTCCTATACACACCAAAATCAATACCGGTCTTGCAACGGTGGTTTATAACATATATACCCAATTTGAGCTCAATCGAATCTACCGTTTAAACGATAGCGCACTTTCAAGAAATTCCCCCCATAGGCCATAATGTAAAAGAAATCTTTGTCGTAGCCCTGTAGAAAAACTATAAGTCCTATACACACCAAAATCAATACCGGTCTTGCGACGGTGGTTTATGATATATATATCCAATTTGAGCTCAATCGAATGCTCCGTTCAGGAGCTATCGTGTTCACTCACATACACACACACACACACACACACACACACACACACACACACACACACACACACACACACACACACACACACACACATACACACATACATACACACATCTCGTAAAAATAGCATAAATGGATTCAGAAGCCCTCAAAACGTGTAAAAACACCAAAATCTCGAAGTCGAATTTTTTCATGATTACAATACTTTCCTTACATGGTACATGTTCGGAAAGTAAAAATACTTCACATGCCCTTTATAAACAGAGCCAAGTCCTGACAACGGAACAGTATAATTTTCCGCTGGTATAGTCGTGAAGAACTTTCCTTCTTTTCTTATATTAGCTTTATCTTTACTTGCGTCGAAGTAGATGGCGTACAAAAACTATGTTACTTTGTAGAATTAAGCTGTGATCGTACATTTCGACGTTTAGGCCTCAGTTACTTCTGTCAATAACTATAGATGGAGTACCTTTGGAGACAAGGAAGCACAGACGGTGCAATGTCAGCAGATTACCTATCCGTTACCCCGTTCTAATAAGAACAACTAGCTAGTTTTGGCAATGATATTCTCATATGGTCTGTCTTGCAGGTTTAGGGAATCTCATCGTCAGTCGTTTTCCGACGTTTGGCTGCCTGGCTGGTGAAATCGTCATCAAGTTCAGAGGTAACTTCCAATTCTGAATCAGATCCTAAGATGACTATTGCTTCCAAATCTTTGATTTCCAGCACTGGCATGTGACAATAACGTATTAATGAAGCAAATTAATAATGAAAACATAATTGATTATTCAATTGACTAACTAAACATCATTATTTTAATAGAAATCCATTAAAGATTTTAAAAAAGGCATTACGAATACATTCGCTTGAGGTATGGAACCTCAAGATGGCAATGTTTTGAGCCGAAATTTAAAGACAATTTTTTCTTATCAGTTTGGCACCATTCGCACCATTTAATGCAACTGAAGTCATCGCAACTCAAAGATGCGAATTTCGAATATAAAAGTTATTTTTGATCCACCCTACTGGATATAGCTCCAAAGCATTTGTATCACATTTTTTTCTCGAAAACATTGAGTCGTTGAGGTACATAATACAAGTGATGGATAAGGTCATGCAGAGTTTATGCAGAAATAAGACATTTTTGGAACACCCTGTGTAAATTTTAAGAATAATTGGATTAAGTATTCGTAAAGGTTAAAGTTTTCTCCAATGCTCATATTTGTTTCCTATTCTGTTCTAAAGCTGATTGCATTAATAGCTGATAAGGTCACAATTATAAAATGATGATCCTTTTTAGAAGAGCTATGAAAAGTATGTTTAACAAAAGTTTTTAAATCAAATTTATTTTTGAAATGTAACAATTGAGAGTAATGAACTACAAAACTTGACGTCGATATCATAAGGAATTCTTAAAATTCTTTTTATATTAAAATTTGAAATGTTATCAAATTTTCCGCAGAATAAATTAATCTTTGATTACCTAAGAAACTATATTGAAACTCCTACAGCAGAAAATACCAATTTGAAAACGATCGATATGGAATTTTGTACCCAAAGTATTGTCAATTGAAGCATATATCCGGGAAAAAATTATGAAAGAATATATATTTCATTTATCTCAGAATTTCAGGATGTTTTGGGGGCAAAACTTTGATACTTTAACATGAAACCTCTTACAAATTATCTTAATATACGGAAAATAGTCCCTAATTAGTACCGCATACACTTTTTATTAGTACGTCACGGATCGAAATGCAAATCTTAGAAAATGTAAAACCAGATCATTAAAATTATCGATTTCCGTATATCGTAATACGAATTGTGAAATGTTTTCAAACACTAAGAAAAGAAAAAAAAACTTGCTAATGAGACTCAGCGCCACATTCGTAATTTGCATGTCATACTTTGTCATAAACTGTTGGTAAAATGTCAAATGTCATGCCTCATTAATGTAGTCTCTGAAATACTGTCTAAGGCTAATTTAGAGTGCGACAGAGAATAATAATCGGACAACAGTTTTGCGGCACAAATGTAGCGAATTCATAATTTGAATTCTTATGTTTTTGTTTCGGGGCAACAAAAATGCTGTATAAAACGGATTACTGCTGATAAAAAGGTTTATAAAGGGTGTGCAAGAACCAAGGTTACAAATTTCTAAGAGAGATAAGGTACACTTAAACAACTTGGAACCAAACAGATATATAGGATCACAAACGTATTTTTCGTTCTTTCATTAATAATCACTTCAAAAGAAACGATAAAACATCCGTCAAATTTCTCAGCAATGCGTTTCATAAATAATGGGCTTGTGCTCTGATTTAAATGTAAAATCAATCCCTAACTGTAAGTTTTATTAAAAAGTCATTGTAAGGGATCAATGTCCTTTCCAAACTGTAGTTGGAATGTCAACTCGTTCTTCAATAAGATTTTCAAATTAATCATTAATTAATGCCTGAGGGCAAAGCGACGTTTGCAACCTCACATTCCTATGTCATACTGAACCGTCTATAGGTGTTTCCTACTCCTCGTAGAAGTTTTGAAATCTGGTGCTGAGACATTTTGTATATTGCATGCTCGAAAAATTCTTTCTGACGAATGACCTAGCGAATAAGACACTGATCATTGAGAGATGGCTGAAATGTGCATGTCCAGGGTTCTAGTCTCTCGCGCCACTGGCGATCTAACGGTCTAAAAATTTAGATTATAGATTAGAAATTTTAAAACGGTTAGAACCACTTAAAAAGGCCTCCCTCCAAAGCATCCCTTCTTAGGCAGATAGCACTAGTTTAGTTTTGCCTTAAGCAAAACAAACAAAAAAGAAAAAAAATTATACATGCAGGATTTGGAATTATTTTCCAAAATGAAACCTTGACACATCTTGAAAGGCCCACCCTTTCTATAAGAATTCCTTTTTTTGAAAGTTACTCTAGATTTATAGGTTTATTGCTGATAAGAGTGCATATCGAACACTTTGTGAAGAAGCATTCGCGATCTCTTGGAGTATTTAGAATTTGCTTATTTTAAAGGATTTGATTCGACACCCCAGAGACGACAGAATTTCCCTTTCGTCAGAACCAGCTCTAAGTTTTAGCCGAACAGTTCTGAAGTACTCTGCATGCATCGTAAATGTTTTGTCTCTGTTAAATACATTATCTGTCGCATTGTATTACCGAATGTAACTTTAGAAGTATAAACCGAGACGGGCTCAAGTATAAGATAATTTAATATTTCAAATCTGCTAGTCTTCGGGCAGTTTTGGGTAGTAATTGTGGCCAACTTATCACGTTTTATGGCGCAGTTTTACGAGCTCTTTTCGTTTATTACGATTCCAACTTTGAGAAGCTTGTTAGGAGGAGAAAACTGAACCTCACAGTAGAAGCGGTGATGCATTACTGGTAAGCAGACGGGAAAATATAGATAAGAAAAACCGCAATGAAACTGGAGAGTGATATATTTTGTCAACAGCTATCCGTACCAGTACGACATTTCACGGGATTGAATTAACATACATACTAATAAACGATGATATTACTGCACCCCACATATATTTTAATGGAGGATAGTTATAACCAGCAAGTAGAAATATATCGCCATTCAAAACTCCTTGGAAATGTGAGGAAAGGATGACTCTTTGACTTGTAACATGGAAATAAGAGAGATGGCGAGTGGCAAGTGAGACAAATACAAGACAAATTTATGATAAACATACATACTACAAACCCTGTTGGAGCAAACATATTATCGTCAAGGTTTAGTTGATGTAGATACATATAAAAATTCTTCATTTATGAAAAGTATGTTTTGAAAACATGTAAAGAAAATCTCACTCACCTGTGAAAAGTTGTGCCAGAACATTTGCTATGCACTTTGTTATGGAGTAAGGTCCTCAATTTTGGTTGCCAAAGCACTCTCTACTCCTTATATCAGCTCTATAATTGTAACGTATCCAAAAGCTAGATCCCGATTAAAATCCCATATGTATATTTATTGCTATTCAACTTTGTTTAAAACGTACAGTTAAAAATATTCACTTCGGCTATAACATATTTTGGCGCTTGCTGTTTTACAGCACCGACTGAAATTCAATCGCCAAGCAAACCGAGATGTACTGCCCAGATCAGTGGTGGCCAACAAGTCGATCGCGATCGACCGGCCCATCAAATAGCCAACTGATTGCGGAGTCTTAACTGAGTTAGAAACAGATTAGACTGCATTATTAATAAATCTCTAATTTAAGAGGCACTAACATTTACAGCCCTAATTCTGAACTTGTCTTTATGTGCAAATAATTTGAACTAATATTATCAATTACTTTTTCTTCGAATGGGGGGCACTAGCCGTACAGACATTGGTCATTACCAAGGACGAAATTACTTGTCTCTTTAATATGGAGTCACCTAATAAGTGGACCAGCATTGCCTCCTATGACGAAATTACACCCAAGCCCATGCCGAGAATCGAACCCGGACACCTAGTGTGGTAGAATGGTTCTTTAACCACTACACAACCCAGACTGCTTATCAAGAATTATTCATGTTGTTATAATTATCCTGGACGTGACTGGACTTTTTTGGACCATTATTAATTATGTTGTTTCCCACGTAAGTTGATACGTATGTCTGAACAGATACAGGGTTAACATAAATGAATGACTCGATTTTAAATGTTTCTGTTCTCGAAACTGTTACAACTAATACAATAAGTGATGCACGAAATTAAAGAAAACTTCCTCTATTAAAAGTATGTACTCTACTAATACTTTATTAACAGAGGATAGAAGTAAAGGAATTTTTTCACTTGTAAATGTTCGAATGTGAGACCCTTTTACTGGATGACAAACAATTTTTATTGGAGATTGGTTACTCTAATCTATAATCAAGTTCGTTACACACATTTTGTATTATCATACTGTAAATGGTTCCTAATGCTGCACAAATGCGCTGTTTAAGTTCCTGCAGTGTTTATAGCAAAGCTATTGGTTCATAAATAGCATTTCTGTAGCATCAGGAACCACCGACTGTGTGGTATTACAAAATATGTGTAACGAACTTAATTAAAGATTAATCTGCAATCAGATTAGTTTGTCGCGTAATGAAAGGGTCATACATTCAAACAACTGTAAATGAAAAGAAAAGCACTTCGTATATTTTTCGTTATTTAGTGTTTTACTCATTACAACATGTGTAACAGTCTCGAAACATAAACATTTAGTTTCACATAATGTATTTGTGCTAATTATCTATTTTACTTATTAACACATAGCTCGAGAGAGTGCAATCAATCCCACTAAAACACTGTATATAAATTAACAAAGTATGCTTTTGACACCCTCCTCCTGGTCTATGACAAGTCATCTGCGACAAATTTTTAAAACAAAAAGGACATTTAATATACATCTTATGTATAAGTTCGCAACCATTGCAATAGATGACATAGAAATAACTTCTATTATTTTTGTAGCAAATATACTTTTAATGACGGAAATGATCGCGTGTAAAGGCAAACATTCCCTCTCCCCCACAAAGAAAACCCTATTATGAACTTGTATTTTTTTTTTTTTTAATCAAGACACTTGTGTTGGAAAACTACTGTTTCAAAGTCGATATGCTTGCTACGGTATTTATTTTTTGTTTCCACTTCATACTGGTTATTGTACTAAAAAAGAAAATGATTTTTCATTCCCATGCACTTTTAACATGTTTCATTCGATTATTCTTTTCTAAATGCCTTTCCCAGAAATCAACTGTTTTTCATGAAATTCAAATGGAGAAAAGTCACACACTCTTGCCAAAAATAAAACATCTCGCTATATCTACAGAGACTATTTTTTCTCTATTTTTGAAAGTTATGCTTCCATCGGAACTCATACTCATTCCTTACAAAAAAAAAAGAATATGAATACTATTTATGAAGAGCAGAGACCGGCAAAATAACAGTGAAATTTGCATATATGTTGACAGTCTCGTTTCCTGCACTGGCATCCTATAAGTTATTTACTGCGCACTTTCTTTGGTCCCTCGTGCATGAACTGCATGCATTCTATGTACTTTAGAAGCAGAAATGTGAAATGTAAGTCGGAATCATGAATACGATTCAGTAGTAAGTAAAACGAGAAAGATAAACCCAGCCAAACGCTTCGATCATACAACATTCTTCAACACAGCTGCCTTTTCTTTTACGCCGAATTTCTCGTTGTTTCAATTTTTGGCGATGCATTGTCGTTAAATTTGGCCAGATTTTGGGCATACCCCCCCCCGCCCCCCCCAAAAAATCCGTATCATTACTAATGTAACTAGCAGTAGAAGCCCGTTATGGAGGCAATTACAAAGGGCGCTAGAAAAAAACATTTTACGAAAATATGTCTACACTCAATATATTTAATCTTATACACCTAAAATAAATAACTGGTTATTCAATTTTTATTATATACCCAAATCAAATTTTATGCTCTCCTGGAAACGTACGGAAACTTTCCGCATTCGAACGATTTCGTCTTGTGTAAACGGACCCTCTTATAACAATGCATCGCTCTGACGATATCATTTTTATGAAAAGAAAATAAATAAATAAACTATGTTTTCTGGAAATGCTTAAAAGAATTGGAATAGCAACTTTCTCTTGAAAGCCTGATGTCAATGATTTCAATATGACGTCATTTCAGTTGCGACAGCTAATTTTATCTCACGATGATTAATTTTTTCTCTTTTTCTTTTTTTTTTTTTTACTTTCAAATAAAATGGTGCTGAAACTAGCGAAAAATCCCATAAAAATTATGGAGCCAGTAGATTGTTAGATTTTTAAAGCAGCGGATATTGTTTTCTATATTTTTATACATATTTATGAAAAAATTTCAAGCGGATCGAACAAACTGTATAGATGCTATTACGCTTTTTGTGCTTAACTTTTTAATCTTTTTGGAGTAATGGCGGTAAAAGTTTTATCTTTGAGAAGTTACTCGGAATTGTTGCAGAATTAGTGAGTCAGAGATCAGCGTAACTATATTGTAGGATTTCACGAGACCTCGTACAAAAATTCTAAAGGATATTTCAAATCTTTTCAATGAAGTTTAAATGATTAAAAGCGTCCATATACTTATCGCACTGGGCTTGAAATGAATCAATGTCTAAAATTGAATGAATTATGCTTGATTGAAAACAGAACACTGTGCAAAGGAAACTGTGCAAATAAAAGAGTAAATTTGAGAAAGATAAAATTTATGATAATTTTTACATTAAATCCGCATGTTTCCCGCTGACCGAATAGATAGACCACTGTTTATCTCTCTAAAGGCCTTATTTAAGTGCAATCAGGAATTTTTTTGCATATGTTGCAGTATTTTAGTTCAAAATATCACTGTCAATTTGTATATAGTCCCTATTTTCAACGAGGTTGAATGGTTTTCAAAGGTTATCAACGAAGTTGGATTTTAAGACAAAGGTAACACTAGGGATATACTTGAGAGGGGTGTGTGTGTGTGCAATGCGCGGAGTTTTTAGAGATTTTTAATGCGTATTCACGTTACATCTAAAGAAGAACGTCCAAAACTCCAAATCGACAGCTGCGCAGTGGATCAGAGCCTTGGGCGTTCACACTTCTGCAATCTACCAATGTTCAGTATTTTATTACTTTCACCGGAAAAACAGTCTTTTAAGTGATGGAAAATAGCCGGAAAATAAGTCGATTTCTTATCTTTTTTTTTCTGTCTGATAACTTACTACACTTTAAAGATATAGCTATGCATTTTTTCATAATAGTCTTGTTGGATAGAAAAAGAAACTGGAATAAATGAAATAATGAGGAAATTTGAATATGAGAGCCGTATACAAATTTAACAAGTATCACTTAGAAAATTTACGAACAGAATTTTTGCTTAACTTAGTTTCCTACCTTAAATATCTTTAAAAATTTTAAGCATTTTTCCAAGTACAATGTCCACTTATCGCTTATGTATGAAAAAATAAACGTGTTACTCTCTTTTGGGAGCACTATTAAGGCCATATACGTCCTAAAAAGCATTTGCTACGAAAACATTGTAAAACCCGTAGCAAATGCACAAGTACGTACTCTAGGGTGCCTGCTTCTCTTTTTTTTTTTTTTTTTTTTTTTTTTATAAGCACGAAAAAGTGTTTTATGGAGAAAGAAAGACAAATACGGAACACTCGTGGGTTATAAAGGTTTTTCCAATTTAATAGAAGAAGGTAGACAAATAGGGGAGGGGGGTGTCATGGATTTTTCATACGCTTTTAATATATAGTAGTTTAGTGCGTGTTTGCATAACAAAAAGTTTCAGATTTATTTTATTTTATTTTACTTATTTTTTTTTCTTCATTGAATGTTAACATTTAATTTTTTTGTAAGAAATTCTTCCTTTCATACCCTTCCACCAAATGTTATTTTGCTACGTCTTTGCAATAACATGTATAACATTCCCATTAATAGCAACACTAGTACTACCATACACTGTAGGAACACTGAAATACACAACAGGATTTTAGATGAAAAGATTTAAAAACAAAGCAGAGGCATTCGGATGATATATGAGAAAACAAGTTTATAAAAAACAACAAAACTAATGCATTTAAAAAGTTCAGTATTCTCATCCTTGAGTTATTTTTTTGGGGGAAATCATTGAGAATTCCTTTGTTTGTATTTCTCTTGACCGCGCACTCAAGGGAATTTTCATCACACCCGGGAGAATAATAGGAAACCATTTGCAACACTGATTACCCAAATTTTCATTTTACTTGAGGAAAATAAACAAGTATGATTTTTTTAAAAGAAAAAGCGACATTTCAAATTTCTTCACCATGACGAAAATTCATTAGTGAACAGCTTGAATATAGTGATACTATTGTCAATTTTTAATTCTTTGATGATTTGTGCTTGCAAATAAACCATATTCGTTTCGCTATGAGGTTGCCACTGAAACAGTTATCCATATTTTCTTATTATAATCCTTTGCAGATAGATGTACCGCGGAATATTTCACATCGTCGAGTTTCAAATATACAGCTGTACCATTGTACAATAGTAAGGCTTGGCAATTTCAAGCGAATTATTAGAAGATATTGGAAGAAGAGTTTAGTTTTTGGAACATACTTTTTGACGAAAAACTTGGTGATAAATTGCTGAAAGTGGCGAGCCTTGGAGTCTTTTGATATACGAGTTACCTGGTAATCCTTTTATTTTAATAAATCGTTTAAAATCACGGTTTACTTCAATTTTTGGAATTCTAATTCATCAGAACGTGACAAAATTATTATGGGACCAACTCTGAGCTATTCCCTTTTCAATAAAAAGAAATTTGAAAGTCAGTCTACGTGGTAAAATATTATAATATACAAAATATATATGTTTCATGGAGGTTAGTATGTTTTAGTCATTACTTGATTTTACTTAAGCGTTGAACATAATATCTTCTATATTCAAAGATATCGTTCGATACATTTTTACGGAATGTTTTTTTTTTAAGTCGGTAAAAGTATCATTACTTGTAATCTTAAATTCAGTTTTCTTACATTTATTTGCTTTGTGCCAATGTTAATGGTTTTAGGATTCTTGTCTCTCCATGCTCTTGAGTGGCTTAACTAAGCATAGATACCTACAAAATATATGCACATTTTTGCTATGGAGTAAATTATACACACTTTATTCAAATGGGTGTTCATTAAGGCATATTTTATTCACAGTGTCCCAAAAATTTTACTAATGCATCAAGGTCTCTGGATACTCACTATTTAATTTGCATTTCAGGACGTTCATCTGCTTTAAAAAAACAAACAAACAAAAAATAAGTTACTGTTCATAAAAGGATGCAAAGGTTGCCCTATATACCTTAAGGTGTCAATTTCATTAATCTGTTCGCTTTCATTTTGGCAAAGATACGCAACATGCTGGACTAATGTCCCTAAATTCTGTAACATAAGCTTCCATTTTTGAGTGCAGGGAGATTTCGCCAACATCTCACTAAGGTTAGTGAAAAGAACACTCATTTTGGTGCTTTTGAAAGGAGATCCCAATATGTGTGTATCACCAACTACGGTAACTGAATGCGACGCGAAGTACAACTGTCAATCCTAGACACAAGGCTAGCAGCATGTGATATATGAAAACTTTACGTCGGGCTACATGATTAGAAGCACGACGGGCCAAGAAGGGAAGTCTCTGTCTTCTCGTCTTTTCTAACTATGGAAGTCGAATAATTTTCTCAGAAGTGAGAAAGTGGGTACGGGGGAAAATGGACCCTTCCCGTAATTTGATTTTATATGTTCATTGGATGCGAATAATCAGACCATTTTGTGAGAAATTCTAACTCTATCCTTTTCAGCCTTCCCGATTTTTTTTTTCTGTCTAGGTAACTGCAACATCGGTAATGTTTATTTTATTTACTTGACAAATTCCAGCCTGTTGATTATGAAATAATTAGGCTTTGGGCCCTCCAATATTTCTCAACAATACAATTACAATTACAAAAAACAGGACAATCGTCAATGTGCTTAGCAGTTATTTCTTGCCCAGCATTACATGAAATACAGACATCCATATTGTAATTGTTCTTTATATCATACTGTGAAGTGTTTACTAATTCACGCCCTTGCCGCGATATATCTATCTTGTTCTTCAAGGGTTGCGTTAAATGACTTTTTTTCTCTCATAGTAGCAGTGTTAAAGTCATTGAATCTTAGTACAGCACTAAGTTTGGGGTAGGTAGTTTTTTTTTTTTTTTTGGCGTTAGTCAAAACAAATATACACTCACGCACAAAAAGTACATCTTGTGAAGTGATGGATGATGTTTCTTTCAAAGTGTTTCTTTTTTCTTTTTTTCGTTTTTTTCTTGTCTTCAATATTGATGAAGTACTTGTTTTCAACAGCATTTGTGGTTCTTAACAGGTGATACATCAAAACAGTGTGGTAGAACATTCTTTTAGTCGAAAAGGAAAAGAATGCTTCCGAAATTTTCATTATATTTCTACATTAGATATTTTTTTAAAAAGCATGGGTAGAAAATAATGAGTCCAGTAAATTCATACTGAGGCTACATAATATGTGCCCAACATGATTAAAATTTTTTAAAATTCGCGCATTTTTTTCTGCGGTGAACAAATGAGTACTTATTATTGTGGAATAACATCCAGAAGTATTGAAATTTGTTCCTGAAAAGAAACGGATATAAACACAGATATTGTAAAAATTCACTGCAAAAACAATGAAAATTTTATCGAGACGTATCTCCCGGAAGGGCATGCGTGAATGCGCCAAAAGATTGTGCGCCATTAGACATTCTTTCGGGTTTTCTGAAAAAGCATTGAAAGCTAGAAATCTGCAGATTACTATGGAGCTCGGGGAAGAAATAAGATGTGGCTCCCTTAAAGCGTTTGGTCAATGATGCGAAGGTGTCATTGACAATTTCGCCCAATGAGGGAAGTTTAGCATAGAGAATCCAGGCCAGCCACACATATGGCTCGGATAGTGTGTTTCACGCATAACCTTTACGTTTGCGCCGACCGAGTTGTATGGTGGGTAAAGCACCATACGCCGGTTTCGGGTTCAACTCCCGGCGGTCGGGGTTCGATCCCCGACTGGGCGTGGTTGTGATGTCCGTCCCTTCATAGGGGGCGACGTTGATCCACCTACTAGGTGCCCCATAATAAAGTAGCCAACACCTTCGGGCCGTTGTAAGGGACAATCCCTAATCGGCAAATGTACCCGCCCGTTAAAAAAAGAAACCTTTACGTTTGTCTATTGCATTAAAATATAAAAATTCGCACTTTTTAAAATAGGACACGCTTTTTTAATAAATTTAAATGCCAGTTCATTCAAGACACCCGTACTTATTCTTTTTCTTATCCTTTGTGAAAACGGAATTTTACAGTGGATAGTGGAATAAGATCAATAACTTTAAATATTTTCCCTGAATTCAGTAAGGTGTCCTCTTCATCTTACCCCGTATAGCCATTTTAGAATTGAAGTTGTGTAGCATTATCCAAGCTTCTCGCAAATAAACTGTATGACACGTCACTTTCAACGTTACTAGTTGAATTTTGAGAAAATTTTAAGGAAGTGAAAAATAGCGTGTCATAATCAGTTAATTCCATGCACTGTGAACGCGAGGTCCAAAATTTATAAACACAGATTAATGAAATACATTTGAATCGTCAGTACTCCCAAAATGATCTGAACTTACACTGTTGGAGTTGCGCTTCATAACCAAATACTAGAGTTTTACAAAAAATATGTATCCCTATAAAGGCGGGGGGAGAAATACCAAGTTCGTCATCTTACCCTTCTTTCCTCTGCGTACAATGTTAGAGAAAGGAAAATTTCTTCCCTTCTAAATAACCAAGTCCATGTGTTAATGTGACGTAATATGATAAATAAAGGAGCAGATACAATTATCCAAGAAATAAAAATAACACAATTTATTCTTTCCTCGCTCATTTCTTATTTTTGAAGATTTTCGAATAATGGTAAGGAAAATGTTTATCAGTAAAAATTCTAGAAATACTCTGTTTAAAATTGCTTCATAATTGTGAAAACTAGAATCCCATTTTCTGTTTCTTTTTACTTCCTTGTACGTAGTATAAGGAAGTAATGTGATCCCGAAAAATTTTGGGGGCCAAATTTCGACAAAAAAAACGGATTTTGACTACCTCTAAATTTAATTTTAAGAATTTTTTCGATGCATCTCATCGTAGGCTAGCATGCACGATCATATTAACGCGTCTGCAACTCATTTTGACCAGCGGCGAGTCTATTGTGGTCAGTTTTTCCATGCCGTCTGTACGTACGTACGTATGTATGTAACTCGCATATCTCAAAAACTATTGGTCGTAGAATGTTGAGGTTTGATATTTAGTAATGTTCTATGATCTAGTTGTGCACCTCCCCTTTTGGTCGCAATCGAATGTATAGTTTATGTACAGGACCGCACAAAAGACTCGAAATACATTACGCTCTATGGGCCGAAATTCATTAAACTCGCCTAACTCAAAAACTATTAGGCGTAGAATGTCGAAACTTCATATTTTGGATAGTTGTAACATCTAGTTCTGTACCTCCCCTATTGGTTCCGTTCGACTGGATAGTTTATCTACAGGACCGCAAAAAACATTCGAAATACATTACGCTCAATAGGCCGAAATTCATTAAACTCGCATATCTCAAAAACTATTAGGCGTAGAATGTTGAAACTTTATATTTAGGATTGTTGTAACATCTAGTTGTGCACCTCCCCTTTCGGTTCCATTCGACTGGATAGTTTATCTACAGAACCGCCTAAAAGATTCGAAATACATTACGCTCTATGGGCCGACATTCATCAAAGCGTTTTTTAGAGGTTTTGGGCTATTTCAAACGACTCAGGAGTGATATATGCTGTAAAGAGTTAGAAAATGAAAAAAAGTGTCTTTATCATTTACAGTTCTGCTACAGGAACACTCAAAAGATTTTCAATACATTACGGTCAATGGCAATTTTAGGGGCATTCTTCCATTTCAAGCACAATACCGTCCTACAACATAAGTTAGGTAATGGTTGGACCACGGTCACGTGCCTCCCTCAAGAACTATGCCAAAAGTCGCCAAGCTTGGCGACTTTTGGTGTACGTGTGTGTATATTTAACTCTCAAATCTCAAAAACTATTATGAAATTTCATACGTAAGATTGTTGTAACATCTAGTTGTGCATCTCGATTTTTGGTTCCAATCTACTGGAGTTTCTTTACAGGACCACCAAAAAGAATTTCAGTATTTTAATGTCTATGGACATCTTCAATATAATACAATTGTAGTCAGTCATTGTTTGGTATATGCCCAAATTCTCGCCGTCTGTCCTCGACCTTGGCGAGTTTTGACGAAATGTCGCCAAATTTGGCGATAGTCCGTCATTTGGTCCATGCCCAAAGTATCGCCATTTGTCATCGTTCTTGGCGAGTTTTGGCGAAATATCGCCAAATTTGGCGATAATCTGTCATTGTTGGTCCATGCTTAATATCTCTCCAAATGTCGTCGACATTGACGAGTTTCGCCGAAATATCGCCAAATTTGGCACCAAAAATTATTTTGTATTTTGTATAACTCTATAACTTTAACCCGTACAATTTTGAACTTTTGTATTTAGAACTATATTATAATATCTAACTGTTTTCAATATCTTTTTTGACAGCAATCGACTGGGAATTTATTTACAGGGTGAGCCAAATGACTTTAAATACATTAAGGTGTATGGATGCATTAAATTCATTGAAAGTCAGTGGTCAGTGACTACTTTGGCTATCCCCAAAATCTCGCAAACTATCTCAAGTTTGTCGGCTTTTGGTGAAATATCGCCAAATAAAGTGTCAGAAGGAAATCTTTCAAATTGAACTCAGCTTGGCGATATCGAAATATTTGGCTAGAAATCGCTATACCTTACTATTATTTATATTTTATCTCTTTCAAACAAATAAGTTTAGAGGAAGTGCGTAAAAAACATTTTTGAATTAATAGACGTGCAAGGAAGTCATGTGTTGGACACATCAGATTTTTTCTTTTTCTTTTTCAGTTTTGTCACCTCTATCAGACTGGTAATTTAAAAATAAAATAAGCAAAGAAACAACATAATGAGATTAACTGCAAGTTATTATTAGTTATTAAATCGAATACTGCAGATTTATTAACATTATTTTACCTGAACCATTTTCTGTTTCGTACTACTATTACTAGAAAAACTATTTTCCCCGTTATAATATGTATGTATGCCCCTCTCTCACTCTTTGTGTGTTCATATAAAGTGAGTGTACATAGGGGAAGATACCCTTTTTTGACGCAGCTGGCTGTGCCGCACAGCCAGCTGTCGTCAAAAAAGGGTCTCTAGATCTGTGGCACGCTATGAACTTTTCGATCGTCCTCTATCTTGCTGGTAGTTAAGTCGAGCGGTGGCAACGGCTGCCCTTTTTTCAGCATTGGGAATGGGTTGCGCCTCAAAGGGTTAAGCGAAAAATTCTTAAAGTAAATTTAGGCATGGTCGAAATCGATTTATCCGTCAAAATCTGAATATACCAAAATACTTCGCGTTATCCCAGTTAATTTAATTTCCTTCTTACTCCTTACAAGAAATTTTACAAATCTCCCTTTACACATTGATATTTATTGGTTCTTCTGCTTCACAGGAACGGAAATATATCATACTCTTACGGAACCAATGAAAGGCGCAGAAGGAGAATCCCTTTATTGGACTATTTGGAAAGAAAATTTTAACTATTCCTATGAGAGCGCGTTGGAGAGTCTTTCATAATCCATACCTTCAGAACGATTTATTTCTCTTGTATAATCATCATTGATCAAATGCATCGAAGTCACAACATGTACAATGCCGCCCACTGAAACGCGTGTCTAAAAATATACCCATAATTGCATATAGTTCCATAAAAAAAGACGTTACTGAAGTTTTCTGCATCATTTTTTCCTGTTCCCGGCCGGAATTTATGGCCTATTATGGATTAGGTAGGTTAGAAGATGCCCCTTTTTTACGATGACGCCGGGAAAAAAAAAAGAATATTTGTGTGTTGTATCCTATATCCCCTAATTGCAATGGCTGAAGAAGATAATGCGTAATAATGTCATAGTGGCGAAAATAATTGCTCTTCTCCGTGTTAAAAATATGTTTAGTGATGTGTACATAGTATAGGGTAAAAGTAACTATGCAATTGTAGTTCTTACTTAAAAAATCAGTTGTTGGCACCACATGACTTCTTTGGTACGTCTATGAATGGTACTTCATTAAATGAAAGACATCTAAAATTTATGCAATTTATGCATAAATTTTAGATGTCCTTCATTCAATGTTTTAAAATTTGATATTGAGATACGGTATTTCAATAATAGTAAAGCTTACCGGATTTTTCAATAAATACAGAGTGGGGCAAATAAAAGTGGGTTCAGAATTGGGTGGAACAGAGTTCGGGTAACAAAAATTCACAGCAAAGGAAAGGAAATACAAAATATTTCGCTGGTTACCTGCTCACAGCAGATATTGAAAATGACCACCATTCATCTCTTGGCGCTTTTGGTCCCTGGGCAGGAAGTGGATGCCGGCAGATCAAAGCTGGACTTCTCAATATCATCAGAAATGTCCTGCTGCAGTTCTTGCAGACTATGATGGTTGTTGCGATACACCTGAGACTCGAGGGTTCTCCAAAAAAAGTAATCGCACAGACGGTGACCAGCTATGGCCGAGAAGAAACTGCCTGTGCTAACTCTGAACTCTTCCTAGTTGTTACGAAAGCCCAAAAGCGCCAAGAGATGGAGGTCATTTTTAACATCTGCAGTTAGCAGGTTTGCAAACTATGTAGTATTTCCTTTCCTTTGCCGTGCTTCTTTGTGCTGGAACTATGTTCTCCTGGCAACTTTTATTTACCCCACCCAGTATAAAAAAAAATCGTTTTGAAAATTTAATCGTGTCATATTTGCCGATATTTCAAGAACAGTCCTAAGTTTGGTGACAGTTGACTAGATATTGGACATGACCCAAAGAATAGCTGATCGAAAACTAACGTATTGGAAATGTTCATGGACATTTTGGGAGACTCTGTTAATGAAGTAATCTATTTATTGAAATAAAAAAAAGGAAACGCACAAGTGGTTGCTAATAACAGTTCTAAATACAAAATTTCAACATTTTAAGGCTAATCATTTCGAGTTCTAGGAGTTACATAGGTGCACATTTACAGACAAAACAGACTCACGGTCGGTCAAAATAAATTGTACAGGCATAAGTGCGTACATAAATACATACGTGCGTTGAGACATCTAACGAAAGTTTGTTGCTGAGCGGAGCTGAAAACACAGTTAAGCTGAGTTATTTAACTTTTCGGCACTTGCTCCCAATTCCTCACACACTGCTTATGCTATCTCCACAAAATTTAGCACAGGGATAGTGGCCATACCGTAGATAGTAATGAAGCAAGACAGTGATGATCGCTCAGTATAATCACTCAATGCATTTTCACTATAGGCTTCCTTTTACGACTTTGTCATGTTCATTTAGCATTGCACTATTGATTTGCATTGTTGAGATCTCGCGCGCTATCTTTTTTCAGCCATTCTGCGAAAACAATGCAATATTCATTTATTATGTTTGGATTCCATATTTAACTGTAAGATGAAGCCCGTTGTAGAGGCAATTAATTACAACGGGCTCTAGAAAAAACCTTTAACAAAAGATGTCTACACTCAATATATTTATATTATAATCTTGTTCATTAAAAATAAATAACTTCATATTCACTTATTATTATATGCCAAAATCGGAATTGTATTTTCTTCTAAAAATGTGCGGAAATTGTTAGGATTCGAACGATTTCGTTCCGCTGGAAGCATCCCCTCTTACATCAATGTTTCATGCCTGCGAAATCATTTTATTTGTGAAAAATATGACTGGATAATGTAGGAAAACTATTTTAAACGAATTCGAATAGTAATTTGCCCTTTAAAGCCCGATAACCGTGATTTCAGTATGACGTAATTGTCACTCGCGACATCCAATTTTGTCACGAAAATGATTAATTTTTTTTACTTTAGGAAGTAAAATGGAGCTAAAAATATCGAAAATCATTTTTAAATTAAGGAGCAGGTGGATTTTCAGATTTTTAAAGTACCGCAGTTTGTTTTCTATATTTTTATGCATAATCATGGGAAATTTCAAGCTGATCGTACAAACGATGTAGATGTTATTGCGCTTTTTGTGTTTTACTTTTTAATCGTTTTGGAATAATGGTGGAAAAAGTTTTATCTTGGTCTGGTTACCCGGAATGGTTACAGAATCAGCGAATCAGTGAGTCAGTGAGTCAGGTATCAGCGTAATTACATAGTAGGATTATCAGTTATTATTGAAAAAATAATCCACGTTAATTTAATAAATTCATATTTTCATATGAATAGAAATCTTATTGAAACTGAAAGTTCCTTGAAAATTTATGAAAGAAAGCTGCATTAAAATGTAATTTGTCTTTTCGAAAGCCTTTTTAACTTGAGAGAAGTAGAGTCGAAAGAATTTTTCAAGGGAGGAACACGAGCTTTGCTTTCTCTTAAAAAATTCTTCTTGAGATCTTGTCTTCTCAAATTACATTCTTTTTCGTGTAATTAAATATCGCAAAATGCCTGTTGCTGAAGCCAGGACGTAAAAATGTATCTCTATAGAAATGCATGTACTTGAAAAAGGAGGAAGAAACAAGCTTTTAAAATATGACTTAGAGTTTTCAGTTTATAGAAATACTTTATATGATGCAATAAATCATGTCTTTAAAGTATTGTATAGCTGCATATATGCCTTTCAATGCAGAATTGAAAATTTGCAGTTTATAAAAGCTGCGCTATCAAGAAATGCAGTTTTTGCATTTTAACAACTGGGTTTTCAATTGTTATGAGTTGTTTTCTCTTGCAGTTGTTTTCTCTTGCTTATTATTGTTAGTTTTATGATAGCCATAAAACCACACTGAAGTCATATGATTTTGATGCTCATGTGCCTTTTTAATTCGCCATTTCTCTACCCTTTGAGGGCATTTAGCGATAATCAGTTTCTTAGAGCATGTATTGCATAGCTTTCACATGGGGAAGGTGCGTTCTTACCCTAAAATTTGATTGCGGCTACATCCCCCTCCCAGCGTTTTATCACTAGAACCGCGGAATGGGTCATTTTGACCCAGAACGAGATTTGATTCCGTTTTTTTTCAAAAAGTTACAAACTGAAATTTTTAAAAATGGTAACATTTCCTAACTTTATGTTATTAATTATCCGTAAAAAATTTAAGCTCGTAACTTTTATCTATTTTTTGTTTTTAAAATGTATGCCTGATATCGCGGACTGGGTCAGTTTGACCCAAAACTTCCCACGAGTCTGGAATCCGAAGTTAAAATTAAGTAAATGTCATTATCATTCATAAAATGAACGGTAATGACATTTAAATGGTATAATAGCATACCATTATGTCATTTTCATTGCAACGTGCATTTTACAAGTCGGGTCAATTTGACCCATACCGCGGTTTTAGGTATACCTATCTCAAGCGCCGCGGCTCTAATAAGAATTATAGCAGCAATATTTTTGTACTTTTAACGTAATATCAAACTTAATACGAATGTTAAGACTGAACTAATGTCATTACCGTTGAAATATAACATTATAGTTGCATTGCAACGTGAATTCTACAAAGTTGGGTCAATTTGACCCAGCCCGCGGTTTTAGGTATTTCTGAAACACCACGGTTCTAGTGTTAAAAGTCTGTGAATTATAATAAGCTGTCGCATAGCACATTGTCCAGTTAGTTTTCTACAAATACTCTTAAGAGTTGATTGAACCATTAATGTTATTTGCAATTTCTTTGAAAATTATTTTCAACTCATAACGAAATTGCTTTCAATATATACATGTCGAATTTAGGTAACATAAAAATAATTAGAATAGTTCAGAATACAGAATATACTTATTCCACTATTTTTGAGAAAGATAAATGCTCACACGTATCAAGCACCGATAATTCAAATTCTAACGTTTAGTTTTATGTAAACGGAGTTATTGACGATATGCATAATTTATAGTGCCATTATAATAAAAGTGGTGAATTTTGAACACGCTCAGTTTCTTAGAATTATAAACAAAACCCATTATTCTTGTCCTCTTTTTCTCTGCTGTTTCTATGACAACAGACCGAAAGGAACCAGGGAAATATCAGGTTTAAAGTAGAGTAAAGACATTTATAGTTCGCATTTATATGTTTAATGGGTAATTTTATAGACTTTTTCAGTGCATTGTGTCAAGTATATATTTCCTCTGAAATAAGTTTTGCCCGCTTTAATAGAAACAAAATATGTTTCAAATGTACTTAATTTAATGGTATTTTGAAATGTGTATATGCAACGTGTTAGAATAAAATATGAATGTAAGATTTTCAGAAAAAATATGATTCTTTTGCTTACTTAACACGCACATTTTTTACCTTTCAACTAAACTAATTTTTAAATGGTATATTTGCATAATAAGATCATACTTATCTTACATAATTTTAAAACTGTTATTATTTTGAAGTTATCATTAAATAAATGTATATGTAGAAATTTACAAAAATCATCAATGTGTAATAAAACGTTTTAATAGGTATAAATTCTTTCATTTGTCAGCAATAAAACATTTTTTAACACAAAAACATTTTGTCAGTCGTAACTTAAAAAAATAGGCTTTTAACGGTACTATTTCCATGGATTTTAAATAGTTTTTTAATATTGTACTGCTTCAAGCTCTAAAAAACGACTTATATTTACTAACTTACTTAAGTGTATGTGTGTATATACATTTATTAACACATTTTAATTTACACATACAAATACACATACATATCTTAATTTTATCTAAAAACATCAACAGTTTTTGATATTAATTCAATTTTTAAATACTCCCTTTTTTTTCTACGACAATAGTAGAAACTGAATATTTAAAATTGACTAACGCAGCTACAAGTTTATTTATAATATTGCCAGTAATTTGAAAAAGTAATGTAAAAATATCGTCAGTAATATACAAATAAAATAAAATATATATTTGTATATTATCCAGAATTCAAATATTCTCCAATACCTGCTTTTCTATACGTTTCATGCTTTTCTGTTTGCTGCACCGGCAAACATTTGAAACCTGTGACATGAAATTTTGCTATGACTAATTAATTACACGCTAAAAAGTGCTTTTTGAATTTAACAAAACTTCTTTGGTTAAGTAGTTTGGCAGCTTTATTTTGTTGATTTAACAAAAGTTTGTTTGATTTAACCAAATTGATTTAACTAAACGCTTTGAATTTTGACAAAACATTTTTGTTAAAAACTCAGAACGAATGAAATTCGAAATCGCTCGACAGTCAATTTACACATGCGTCATATATATATATATATATATATATATATATATATATATATGTGTGTGTGTGTGTGTGTGTGTGTCCGTTATACTTTCCCCGTGCCAAAGTTTCCCTGTCGGGATGAGGTGAAGTGGGGGGGGGGGGGGAATTCTGACATTGAATATTTTTTATTTAACTTTATAAATATAAAAAAGCACAAAAAATAGATAAATTACTTAGTCTTATCTTTAAAACTTTCAACCAATTATTTGTGGGTTAAAAAATTTAATAGTAAAAAAAATAATTTTCTTAAATGAACCAGCACAATTTTTTTAATTGAAATCAATTATTTGGTTAATTCAACACAAACTTTGTCGGCTCTATTTCAATTAGATAATTTTGTTGACTTAACAAAACTTTTGTTGATTCAACAAAACTTTTTTTCAGGGTACTCATCTTAAAATATAGTAATGAAAAAGTGCATGGAGCTTTTTTTTAAAATCACATTATTTTACAATTTTGAAAAAAAAATTGTTAATTTTTGCAACGAATGGAGTCGATATGTACTCCATTATAAATACATATTCCTTCTTACATAAAAACAATTAAACGTCATTACATGGATTTCGTACGTATATCTGTAAAGGCGCCTAAGCAGACCTCAACTTTGAAATTTAACCCTTTGAAACACAAGCATTTTCACACTAATATAGAAGACAAACTGAACAGACTACCCGACGCTGATAAAGGTGCAGCTGTTGCCATCGATTGATAGCCCATATGGCGCCACAGAGCTAAAGAAGCTTTCTTTAAAAGAAAAACTTTTTCTGCTCCATGGCACCAGATAGGCTATTCGATCGACCGCCATGTTGTTGGTAGTTAAATGGATCGATGGCAACGGCTGTACTTTTTCAGCGTTGGGACCATTTAAGTCCATTTTTTATAATAAAACTTTCAGCAGTCATAAATAGAACGCGACAGTAAAATAATTTGTTCCTGAATATCATCAACAAACATTCTAAATTAAATAGAGACGTTTATTTACATAAAAAAAGGAAATGTAAGAAAATGAAAATTCAAACAATAGATTGCTTAGACGTGTTTTATTACAGTAGCAGAGCTACGTTCTAGGTAGACAAAGATATAATTTCAATGCATTTTTCTAAAAGTTGCCAGTACAAAATGTGTCAATTTTATTAATATTATAGCTATAAATATAATAAATGTAAAAAAAGAACTTTTCTGATTTAATTACAACTGCCCTAACGAAATCAAAGTTTTTTTTTGAGTGTATTGTTTTTTTCTGACGAATCGTTCGAAAAATGAGCCCTTGGGAGACTAAATTCACATTTTAAAAATGTTGTTCCTACACAGACGATAATGTATTGAAATTAAAGAGAAATGTTGATTTTTTACCTAAATTTTCATGCATTTACAACAAATGAAGGAGTTTTCTTATAAACTTCAATCATTTTATGCAAACTTAGTGCCTCTAATAGTCTAATTCCACTTTTTCCGAACAAGAAATTACAAAAAGAATTTTTCATAACTACCCTGCTTACTCCATAAAGCGGGACTTCTTTGCGGTAGTAATTGTTAAACTCTAAAATTCGTAATATTTAATTTTTTCCTTCTTTTTATTTTTTCACAAGAAAGGAACATAAAATTTAAAAATCATCTACAAAATTCGAAAGATGAAATTTTTTTAAAGCAACCGTGTGTGTGCTATTGTATCTACGTACTTGTACGTATAAACATGTGTGCAGATTATTTCTTTAAAAACTTATATTTTTCTTTTTCTTGGGAATGTATTTCTGAAGGATGAAACTTATACGCATATAATTGTAAACCTCTTACACGTATCCTGAATTTGTAATTATTTTTTGAATAATATAATGCTTAAATTTAAGAAAGAAACTGAAACTAAGAAAGAAACGTACAACGAAATAAATAATTATCTTTTACCTTTTCTCTATCCTGTATTGAAATCAAAAAGATGATTTATTTCTGCCAGTAACAACAGTAACAAGAACTCTTCTTCTTCCTTTTTTTTTTCATTAGTGCAATCTTTGTACATTACAAAAAGTATATTCTGTACTTGTAGCGCGATAAGAAACAAAAACATTCAAAATTAATAATAACCATGGAGTCTCTTTTGAAGTGTAACGCGTAATACAGTTCAAAATTGCTTTTGTAACAAGAAATCTACATCCCAGATGATCATAATAAAAACTGAGATTGCTTTATGCAGATAGTTTTGTAGAAAATAAAACGGAAAAAATTATTCGTTTCAAGAAACATTCTTTTAATACGGGGGAGTGGCTCAAACATTATACTTAAGATTTAAAGAAATAGGAATCAACAGACACACAGCAGCTCATTTGCATTTCTTTGGGTTATAATTGCAGCACATATACAGCAATGTAGGTTATTCCATTTTAAACGAATTTAAAAGATGAGATTGGTACTTTTATTTACATTTAAAAAAAAAAGAAAATTATAAAACTGCTTAAAACTATTTCTAAGTTTGTACTGCACTTAAAAATTCTTAAAATTTGTCGTTAAGAATTAAAGACCTTTAAAAATGTTTAAATTTGCTAATGAGTCAATTCATCTACTCGAAACAAAATTATTCTAGTTATGTCATTCAAACTTGACTACCCTTTTTTAAAAATTTTAAATAATATAATTGTTCCTAAGTAAAATTAAGAGAAATGTTCTTACTTGTTAGGTGCTTTTCTGTAGTTGCGATACTATCATGAATGAGATCATGTCTCTACTATCACACCAAAACCTCGAATTTGCATTTTCCTAGTTTCGAGAAAAACGCATTCAACGTTTCATTGCTTCAGTGTAATTATGTAGAAACTTGGAACACAATGGTCAATTTTTATCTAAATTATACGGAAATGCGATTTGGAGCTTCCGCATAGTGCGGCATTGCTTAGAGACACCGAAAATGTATTTAGGTCTATTGCTCTAGTACTCTATAACATTCTTTTCAATAGAGAAAGGCACTGTGTATAGCTATGAGAGATATAAATTTCGATCCAGTCAAAGACTACTTATGGCAGCTGGAGCATTGCCGGGCAGACAGACATACTGAAATCATAAAAAATTCTCAATATTTTTAGGAACTGTTAGAAAACAACGTTAAATGGTGTAAATGTAGGATAGCAGGAAAATATTCACGACTGTTTTGCATGTGGAGCGCTTTTCAAATGCTTTCAGACTTTCACATTAATTGCGACCATACAATACTCTGCATACTAAATAAAACTGAATAATTAAAGGAGAAATGAAAGTGTTCCAGATTTTAAATTTCCATTTTAGTGGAATAGATTAAAAAAGGAATGATAATCCATACGCTGGACCATTTTTTTTGTTATTGTTTTTTTTATGATGAGAGTGTATCATAATCTATGACATTTGGTTTTCTTATTTCTATATGTTGGAAAATAATACCGTAATTTATTTACCGGCCTTATTTGTTTTTCCCTGGTTTCATTACGTTGGAAAGTGTATCATAATCTATGCTTCGGCCCTATTTGTTTTCCTGTTTCATTATATAAGAATAGGTTGTATTAGAATATACATGTGTATAAGAATACATCGTATAAAAATACGTTGGAAAATATATCATTATCTATACTTCGGCCCTATTTGTTTTCCTGTTTTATTGTATAAGAAAGTTTATCATAATTCATGCTCTTTATTTAAAGCAGTTTGTTCTCTCTCTCTTTTTCATTTGGAAGAGGCATTTTGATTAAACGAAAGGGGGAAAATGATTTTTCTTTCTTTCTCTATGAATTATTTGCATTTTTGTCCATAGCTTAGATACTAAAGCTGCCAAAATATCGCCAAACACGGAAACCAACTACGATGCACGAATGTATTTTGAAATTGAAAAATAATATTTCTCAAAATTGTCGACAGACTTTAAGGTTTAACAAATTAATAGGACTCTAGTGCCAATAAACAAAAATATTCAACTGAATGCTTACTAAAATGTAAGACGAGTTTAATGCACTTTCTGAAAATCTTTTCTTTTAAAAAAGTCCCTTGACAGTTATGCCTGTGGAGCGATCTTTCAAACATTTCCCCATCAATTACCAGGAACACTCGGGCCAATATCAGGAACACTCGGTATACTTCATAGTAAGCGAAGCTCAAAAATTTGAAAGAAACAAAAACATTTAACTGAAAATTTACTGAAATGTAAACTAATTTAATAAAGTAGTGAAAATCTTTTCTTTTGAACAGCCCTTAGAAAGATACCAAATGGAGTTGTTGATGGCACTGTAATTATTTCCAAATTGGTTTAACGTGTGCTTTGAAACTCGTAACAATATTTCATTGAAATGTTGCTTCACTATTATTTAATTAGGTTGAAGTTCATGCCACTCAACAGAAGGAACGGTTAGGTTGTTAACATGGTTTGTGTGTTTTCTGACTTGCATTGTGGTTTATGTGTAGCAGGTTACTCAAATTTTTAATAGTAAAAATTAATTATATGTTACTTTTTATAAATATGCTCTCAAGTAAATTAGTTGTGTTCTTGGTAATCTTATCATGCATGTGCAAAGCTATAATGTTTTTTCACTGACTGTGCTTTATTTATTTAAAACTAATTATTTTTTCTTTCGAGAGCATGTGGCAGTAGGAAAAACCTTCTCTCATCTGTTTGACATAAAACAATGCGCTATACTTAAATATTGATTATTAAACACAAATTATTGTTAAATATCTGTAATTTAAAAAGTTATGAGAAATGTAAATGTTTCACTTAACAACTCTTTATTCTGTTTTTTTTAAATATAAACCAAAACATTGCACAGAGTTTTTAATATGATAAACAAAATACATTACTAGTTATATTGGAAGTTTATACACATAACTAGAAAGTAAAGTTGTGTAAAGCTGTATGCCAGTAGAGGACAGCTGACGTCAGTACAGATTTATCTAGAGCTATCTGTGTACTACACTGAAGTTTTATCCAAAATTTATAAAATCAAGGGAAGAAATTTTTTATTACTGGCACTCCTTAATGGCTACTAACAATCTTTTGGAGCCATGGATTGAACGAGCATGCATATTCGATAAGAAACACGAAAAAGTCAGGATGACTTTTCACAAATTTTACCGTGCACTCTTACAAATGCTAAAAAAATAAGAGCAATAAAACTAAGAGGAAAATCTTGCAGTACATTTGTGGACAAATCATACTTCATTTCGCAATACCTTCCCAAATAGATAGCTCCTCGAATGATTTCATAACTTTACAGTGTAATTTCTGTAGTTATATTCTTAATAAAATTTACTAGACATATACATTTGGTTTTAATAAGAGTGTCTAGTACTGTTTGTGACAAAACACTCATTAAGCATTCCCCCCCTCTTACTCTCTCTCTGTCTTTTTCTTTTCTTTTTTTTATCTCGCATGTTTTAGCATTATTAAAACAGACAAAACTATTTCAATATTTTAATTTAATCTCTCTAAAATTACTTAATCTTTTATAAATTTATCTTACGAAGGTTTCCAAATAAAAATAATGAAAAAGGCAAATTCGTCTAACAATTAGCTAATGGATTATTTGAATTATAAAAAGCACTACACTACTTATTGAATAATAATTAAATACACATTCTTTTGGCATTGGTTCAAGTAATTTTCATGTAAATATATAAATTTTGGCATAAAAAAATGTTCTATCAATAAGAATAATTTTTTTCTGGAACTTCCTCATTTTTAAAACTATAAAGAATATCATAAAAAAGATTCGAATTAATATTTTAGAAAACTATAGAAAATAAAAATAATTATTAAAATAATTATATATAAAATAATTATACTGTATTCCTTTTTAACTCGTTAGTTGAAAATATAGATAGTTAAATAAACTACTTAGAAAATATTTACACACAATGAATATTTTTATAACTAAGAAATATATAATGGTCATGAATTTAAGAAATTTAAAGATTTTTCTTGAAAGCTACCAGATAAGAGATATAAAAGTTGTTTAAACAAAATGTATTGATAAATTATCAAGCGTGGCATTCACCAAACACCATGACTCCACAAATCAGGGAACTAAAATGGCCGGTTTATCTTTGAAAAACAACGCGATATTGTATAGGACAAATTCCATGATAACCCTTACACCATGGTGAATACCATCCCCGCCGCTGACAGTAATTCACTCTGCTGAGTTAACTCATGGGTTTAATGTTTGGAAAATGCGGTCACAGTCACTAAAGTTTATGTTAATTTGGGATTTCCTTTCTGACTTTTCACCACAGCAGTGGATTTATATGTATAGTGAACATGCTCAAGCAATCGATTAAGTTAATAAAAACTTTGCATTGGATGTATTCAAAATATATAAATTTGTTACTTTTTACTTTACTTTGTATACTTCAAATTACTCTCCATTTATCAGTTAACGTTAACTTATAAGAAAATAGATACTAATGATTAAATCTTAAAATAAAATAAAATAAAATCATAATCCATCATTGCATGAAGGAAAAACTATTTCATCATTAAACGAATTTTGAACATTTTCACATTTTCACATATTTCGCATTTATAAAATGCAGATAAAAATTTATAATTTTTAATTTAAAACTTTAAAACTTATAAAATAAAAATAAATTTAACAAGATTATCCATTGTAATGAAATATAAAATTCTTTGTGCACGAAAACTTAATCAAATTCACATAAAATAATATTTACACAAAATAAATCCACAATATTTTTTTTTTTAATTTTCTGTAGACTTATTTTAAATAAAAGTAATGAATATTTATCTTGCTGTGAAATCAAATTTTCAAGAAACTACTCTGAGTAGAATCTGTTCCTGAATCACAAGTTTACCTTTCAGGAAGTTTTAAATTACATTCCTTCTTTGTTTACATCATGAGCAAAGTATCGTCGCAGTTTCAGGTGCGTAATAAAACTTAAAAAAATAGAATAAAAGTTTCTACGCAATTTTTTTTCACTGGATTAGATAATGAGTCGATTTCCTCGTAATAATATGTAGTGGAGTTTCAAAGCTTGAAATATTGACCTTACATTAGTAAAACATCCTCTCCAAATAGTAATCGAGTATATGGGAAATTTTCTATTTTACCTTTGTGAATAAATAACGAAATAACTTTGAGAATAATTGTGGAAAATACACACAATTCAACAAACATATGAAAAATTGTAATTATACACAACCTCATTCATATTTCATGATGTATATGTTTTAATAATATGAAACCAACTTAGGAAGTGTGACATTGACTCAAAATTTAAAATGTAAGTAAATGAATAATTAGTGTATATTTCTAGACTTTGTCAGACTAATACATTAAATGATATATTTACACATTTCACTACAGTTTCAACTCCTATTAAACAGGTTTTTCTTTAAAATTTGTCTCTAACGATGCATACGCAAATGAAATTTATAATTCGAGAAATTTACAAATTGCGTAAAATAAAGTTGGTGAGATGCAGTAAAGTAACTATGGCAAAAACTGTTGTAATATGTAGAGTGTCCCCCATAAAGATGGTAACGGGCTTTAATTCTTTATATATTGAGATAAGTGGGAATTGTCAATTGAAAAAAAAAATGTTCAAAATTAGGTAAGAAAACAAGGGACACGGCTTTTAACCCTATTTCTTTGGAGTGGCTTTAGTACGACTATAAAGGGCGTCCCAAAATGGTGGCGACACGGTTTAATTCTTTATCTATTATTGATAAGTGATCCATGAAAATTGCGAAAAAAAATGTTCAAAATAAGCTCGGAAATAAGACTCCGTTAAGAAAAAATTCCTCTCGTTAATTTTCAAAAAGTTTCACTTTTTAAATTTTTACAAGACCACCGTACAAAAAAATCTGATGTGCACAACACATGACTTCCTTGACTGACTATCATCAAATTTGGCGGTATTTAGGCAAAACTCGCCAAGGTCGACGACAGACGACGAGATTTTGGGCATGGACCAAACTATGACAGTCTACAGTTGTATTATATTGAAGATGTCCATAGACATTAAAGCATTGAAATTCTTTTCGGTGGTCCTGTAAATAAACTCTCCAGTAGATTGGAACCAAAAATCGAGATGCAATATTAGATGTTACAACAATCTTATATATGAAATTTCAACATTCTACGACTATTAGTTTTTGAGATTTGAGAGTTAAATACATACACACGTACACCAAAAATCGCCAAGCATGGCGACTTTTGGCGTAGTTCTTGAGGGAAGGCACGTAACCGTGGTCGAACCATTACCTAACTTATATGGTAGGACGGTATTGTGCTTGAAATGAAATGGAAGAATGCTCCTAAAATTGCCGTTGACCGTCATCTGTTGGAAATCTTTTGAGTGTTCCTGTAGCAGAACTATCAATGATAAAGACACTTCTGTTAGTGGAGAAATTCACTTTGTAACTCTTAACAGCATATATCACTTCGGAGTCATTTGAAATAGCCCAATACCTCTAAAATAGGCTTTAATGAATTTCGGCCCATAGAGCGTAATGTATTTAGAATCTTTTGGGCGGCCCTGAATGGAACCGAAAGGGGAGCTGCACAAGTAGATGTTACAACAATCCTAAATATAAAGTTTCAACATTCTACGCTTAATAGTGTTTGAGATATGCGCGTTTAATGAATTTCAGCCCATAGAGCGTAATGTATTTCGAATCTTTTGGGCGGTCCTGTAGATAAACTATCCAGTTAATTGAGACCAAAAGGGTAGGTACACAACTAGATCATAGAGAAATCCTAAATATAAAATTTCAACAGTCTACGACCAATAGTTTTTGAGATATGCGAGTTACATACATACATACATACGTACGTACACGTACAGACGGCATGGAAAAACTGGCCAAAATAGACTAGCCGCTCGGAGGTAGTCAAAATTGGTTTTTTCGTCGAAATTTGGTCCCCGAAATTTTTCGGGATCACATTACTTCCTTATACTCCGTACAAGGAAGTAAAAAAATTCCCATGTAGTACAATGTGCCCCCATACACTACAGATGTGATGTACAAATTTTCAGCCTTACATCATAAAACATCTCAGAAATATCTTTAAACAGAGATGATCGGGAGTATACACGAATTTGAATGTAATTTGAATGTATTTTAGTGTTGAAAAAATATTTTCTTTTGTAATTTCTTAACAACCCCTGAAATGAAATCATCCGATGTTCCCTTTGTTCTATTTTTCCCCCTCCGAGAGCCATTGAAAAGTGGTTTAAGTCAGCATATATTTATCTTCATACGTCTGACAATTTTTAGGATATAATTCCCAAATTTTGTGCATAACCTCATTATGGTCCATTTCATCAGAATAGGCGTCTCAAGGTCCTACATTTTCGTTTCACCCATCCACCGTTCGACAGTCAGGACAGTTTGGGGAAATATTTTTTTCGCACCATAGTTGAGGGTGAAATGTTGAAAGTTCCCGTTTCAATGGAAATCTTCATTCGAAGACAAAACAAAGTGGGGGAAAAAGTGAATGCATTCCTAGCGTCTTTCGTTACCGTAGTTACAAACGAAAGGAGGTAAAGATCAGCGGCCTTGAGACGCCTATTCTAATGAAAGTGACTAGAGTGTATGGGGGGCATTTTAGTAACTGGGATTTTTTTTTTTTTTTTTTTTTTTTGTACGAGGGTCGTATAAAAATTTAAAAAAGTGTAACTTTTTGTAAATGAAAGAGAAGAATTTTTTCTTAATACAGTCTTATTTACTACCTTACTTAGTCCATTTTGTTTTTCCATTTACATCGTCCACTTATTTCTTAAAGATAAAGTTTTCAAGCTCGCCACCACTTTTTGGGACAAGCTGTATATTCGAACGTGGAAATTCTGCATTGCACTTGTAGATTAATCTGAAAGTATAGTTCATTATGACAATTATCACTCACTTTCTTGCCCTGAACAACCCCATAATTTACCTTTTACGTTCGTCGAACTGGGAAATCTCGCTCTAAAGCCTGGTAACAAGCCAGACAGCACAGCAAACTTGCATCAAACTTGCAGCAAGCTTGATTTATCAAGTCAATAAGCTTGAATTAAGCTTGAAAATTCCAATCGTGTAAGCTTGATGCAAGCTTGAATCAAGTGTTCTAGTTTACACTTGCCCAGCTTGCATTAAGCTTGACATTTCAAGCTTAAACAAGCTTGACATTTCAAGCTTAATTTCAAGCTTAAAAAATTTTCCCCCCAAAAATTTTTTTTAAATACACGGGGCGCCCGCTGGTTAACGCGCCCCACATAATTTACTTTTCCGCACATTTTCCTCCTCTACGCTGAAATTTCAATTTAATTTGTTTCCATCGAGTGTTCGTCGCTGGGATAGAACCCGGGCTCTTTGGCTTCGCAGTCGAGCACGCTATCCATTCCGCCACCGTAGCCTTGTGCAGCTATGACTAAAGTTTGAAGTGACTTACCACGCTGTTTTCTCGCCAAATTGATAAGTGGGCGATGTGTTATTTGTTTCTTTTATTTTTCCATGGGATGCATCAGAATTAAAATAATGCATCAAAATAAATTAAATTAAAATAAAAATTAAAATAAAAAAACACGTTTTAAAACTTTCAGTACCGCAACACTCATGAAGCAATACTGCTGGCCAAAATCGAGACAAACGACTGATTTTGAAATCAATTTCGTAGTATAATTGTATTTTATTTTGAAGAATTTCCATATTTGGAAATATAGAATGGGTTTACTTAACACAAATTTTGTGTTAAGTAATCTGAAATGAAAGAAACAGATAGTTAAACGTTACTTCGAAATGCTATATCACAGTTGCTAACATGTATGGAATACAAACACTTTAGTCATTTTTGTAAATATTTCTTAAAATAACAAATAATTGAAAAATTTTGCTATTTTTTAACGCTAAAAATTCTCTTTACAAATGTGGTTATTTTCCTACATATTGGTATGCTAATTGATATAGAGCATTTCGAAGAATTAAAAATAAGTTAAAATTAATTTATACAAATGTAAATTTGAATTATTTTCATTGTTCATACTTTATAATTAAAAAAATATTTAACTTCGGAATTTTTTTTTTATCCTTTGTAATTTTATTTTAAAATTACAAAAGTGTAAGATGTAAGATTTTTGGGCCCTAAAATCTGTAGGCCCTGGGCAGTTGCCTCGTTTGCCCTGCCGGTAATATGGCACTGGTAATATAAAATAAAACACATATTTTACGAACTTTAAGCAAATATTAGGACGCTAGACAATTAATGTTCATTCTCTTTCACAGATGGCGCCATCAACGCTCCTTTAAAAAGGAAAAATCACACGAGTATCAATTTTCAAGCTTAAATCAAGCTGTATTTAAACTTGACAATTCAACTTGACTCCTGCAAGCTTGCTGCCAGCTTAGAATGAGTTGAACTGTCAAGCTTGCATTAATGCGTCAAATTCAAAGAAATGTCAAATTTGATTTAAGCTTATGTGCTGTCTGGGAATGAGCAACAAAATCGCGGAGCACGTCTTGTGATAAGTTGCAGGCTTGTTCCTGGACATTTTTAATGTGTCTTGGGTATTCGCGATACTTGTTCCCCCTGTGCACTCTTAGCAAAAAAACCTAGAGACATCGCATCGCTATTGTCCCTGTAGTACAGTGTCGCCCGATTTCCCCGATTAATATCTGCGATCTAGAGTGGTAAAGAGTGACTGATATCTTCCGATGATTGAAATGGCTGTTAGATCTTCTAGAGGTGTGAATCTACTATACGTGAGGGCTAATTTCCGATCTTCGCACGTACGACGAACACGTCAGACAAAAAAAGTCACAATATTTTTTTGTCTGACAAACATAGCATTCCATTACACAAATCAGCCAACAGTAGCACGCGTCACAAAAAAGAATTTATTTTATTTTATTTTATTTTTTTGCATTAAACTGTTCAAAAATCTGTACACAAAAAATATAAGAAAAAGATGGAGAGTATTTGGGAGAACTTTCAACTCCATACTTTATTTTGAGGAAAACTGCTGCTGAAATATATCGTATTCTTCGTAAAGCATAGGGTTAGTACTCACCGTCGAATACAAGTTGAAAAGCATGGAAGAAACGCTGTAACCCATTTTGGACTGATGTTGTATTTTCGCAACACAAAATAAAATTTAAAAAATTAAAAATTCAATTTTAAGATTACCTGCCTATTTACACTCGCTTTAAACACGTTTTTGTTTTTAAAGATGTTAAATTTTCTTTTGATTTAATATAATTTACACATTTGCATCACTAACTTATACACATGCTCAGTGTTCTTGTCAACAAGTACATAATAACAATTTAAACCTTTCAACTGTACAATAATAACAATTTAAACCTTTCATGCACATTCTGACTTTGCGAATAACAGAGCAATATTCTCTGATAATATATATTTAAAAATATGTTTGAATAGTAAAATTTAGTTTTGATTGACGTTTTTTACGGAGCAAAAATGTCTTCAAAAATGTCTGTAGAAATCAAGGTTGAATAAACAAAGAACGAATATTTCATGTTTAGAATTTTAAATAAATATAATATTGCAAAAAAAGATAACTTTTACTGTCTTATATAGTTACTCTTAAGTGAAATTCACAAGACCACTAACAGTTGTTTGTCAAACTTTTCAATTCGCTTAAAAGCTTTGAGGGAATTGAAAGAGATTTTAAGCGGAAAAGAGAGAGCGGAAAGTTTTTAAGATAAAATTTAATTAAAAATGGACAAAAATTAATCGGTACACCTAGTACTCGTACCATGAAAGTGTAAAATGTTGCTCTTTTTAATAAAATAATTCCAGGTAGAAAATATTCCTTTCATCAGGATGCCAATTTACATGCTCACTCCATTGAGCATTGGTTCCCAAACGGTGGTTTACGAGTCATCGTGAAAGTAGAATACTTGTACTCAATGACTACATAGGGGGTTCCGGTTCGCCAACACCGGATTGCGAACCAGAAAAGATTTCCGTAAAGGAATCCGAACCAATTCCTTTGCGAATTCTTTCGGGTTTTACGAATCCGCAAAAGAAAAAAGGTTGGGAAGAATTGCTTTAGAGGATACTTTGGCATCCTTTTCACACCTTACAATTGACTTAATTTATTCATATTAGAGGTCCAAGGATAAACGTAAGTGGTTCAAATGGTAAGGTAACAAGAGTTTTCACGGGTGCATATATTCACCGAGTGAATGATACAAGAGACGATCACCGTAACCAAATGCCACTAGATGGAGCGGGGTCGAATATACAATATGCCCACTAAAGTCCCTTGTCACCCTCTTAATTTCGGAATGGCTGCTGCTATTTTTATAAACGTGATACCTACGTATAATAAATTGAATATGCACTAGCGAATGAGACCGCTCACAGCGCCGCCTGGTGGGAAACTTAGGAGTTACCTTTCGCATCTCGCAAACTGTACGAGATAGGGGGGAAAAGTGAATTACAAAGTTGTAGAGCGTTATCGATTTAGTACGAAGAGACACCTCGTTGACATGGATGTGAAAAACAGAACGGTTAAAATGCGCATTTATATTTTCTTGATTCCCTTCCCTGTGAAGGTGAAAAAACGATCAAAGAAAGAAAAAACAATTATTTATAAATTATACCTTTATTTAAGATGTTCAACTTCGCACCGTCAGCTGCAATGCATATTTGGATCCTCGTTTGAATTACACATTGCACGCGTTTCGAAGCAATTTGGCGGAATGGCGGTTTCGAAGAACGGCCTCCACGTTCGCCTGATCTGACTCCACTGGACTTTTTTCTGTGGGGATACCTCAAACAGCAGGTATATGCGAACCCTCCACAAACATTCCAGGAACTTAAACGACGCATTACGTACGCTTGTGCAAACGTGTTACCCTTTATGCTCCAGCGCGTGCAATGTGAAATTCAAACGAGGATCCAAATGTGCATTGCAGCTGACGGTGCGAAGTTTGATCATCTTAAATAAAGGTATATTTTTATAAATAATTATTTTCTTCTAACTTTGATCGTTTTTTCACCTACTCAGAGTTGGCAATCACGAAAATACAAATGCACGTTTTTACCGTTCTGTTTCTCACATCCATGTCAATAAGGTGTCTTTTCGTACTAAATCGATAACCCTCTACAACTTTGTTACACACATTTTTCCCCTATCTCGTACCGTTTGCGAGATACGAAAACTAACTCCACAGTTTTCCACCAGGAGGCGCTCTGATGGGACCCATTCGGTAGCGCATATCCAATTTACTATACCTAGCCACCACGTTTATAAAAATAGCAGCAGTCGTTCCGGAATTAAGAGGGTGACAAGGGACTTTAGTGGGAACACTGTATAGTTGGCTACAGTACTTCCGATGGAACGTAATGGAATACCGTACGTAAAGCCGGTATCTCTCACCATTCATTTCTAGATCGTCGGGCCTTGAAAGAATCATCTGGCAAGACAACATTTCCTAACTGGTGCTGCAGTTCAGAACGCAGTCGCTAAGTGGCTCAACGACGAGGAACCTGATTCCATCAACGCCAGTTTCTATAGAGTGGTATACAAATTTTAAAAAATGCTCTGATGCGGCAAAAATAATCCTTATCAAATGTGTATCTCTTGGATTTCGTAATTAAACTTTTCGGTTAAAGGACTTGTTACCTTACTTTTGAAATTATCTTCTTATCTAGTGGAAATTATTTTCAAACCTGTTTTGCTTACGTTTGTCCATAATGTACTGGGAGAGTTTCTTATACCTTTCTATCTCGTTTGTTTTTCTTTCAGTTGCCTATGATGATTTCGATCCCGTCGCTCCCCGCTACAGGCCGCAAAGAATCAACGCCCTCTGTCGCCTCACGAACTTCAGCAGGTCAGAAATCAAGCTCATGTACCAAGGTTTCAAACAGGTGATTTTTCTTTGCATTTAGTTCAGTTTGAATTTCTTAGTTTTCCAATGTCTGATGTGCGCTATTTAAAAACAAATATAACTAACCATAGTGTTTTTGTATATTTGCAACAGTGTCACAAGTCGAAAATCATGATTTTTTTTTATTACCGTAGAGACAATTGCAGCGATTTGAACTTCTTAACTAGTACAATGTCATTTCTGACGTTACCCATCACCCCACAATATTGCACTAGTGCATTTGGGAGAAACGTTGTTTCCTCCACTGTGTTAGTTCCAAAACCAGTGTATTTATCTCAGTTGAGAATTAGCTGTACTGTTGTAAATCCTTTATGTTTATTTTATGTTTGTTGTGTTAATGAAAAGCTGCGGAAAGAAAATTTTCTTTAAATACCTAGTCCAAGTGAAAATAATAAAATTTTTTGAGAATGACCAATGCGCCTGAGTCCTCTTACTGGGATATAAAACTCCGTTTGCTGGGATCCGATTTTTTCCTACAGCACATCTACATTTTATAATAGTGAACATGGTGCTTCAAATCTTTAGAACTAGATGACACTCATTAAAATTCGATGGTATTACCGTCCCGAGACACAGCAATCAAACGCTCCAATGATCTTCCACCTAGTTTGTGTGGCGGACAATTTCAACCAAAGCAACAATTAGCCGAACTTGTCTGACAGTTGCCGAGGATTTTAACGAGTTTCAACTGCAGGTATTTCATAAACTATGAAAGTGAGACAAAATATACAAGTTGGTAAAATGTTCAGTTTCTAACGCTTTTCCAACGATGTAAAATTTATCTAATTTTAAAAAGAAAAGATTTTTTAAACAAAATTTGAAATGTCCAGGACATCTTTTAGCATGATTCGAGACTACATTAGTGACGCAAGCTCAGAAATGCCAAAGAGAAGCTTACTTTTGAGGTTAACGTTAAATGAATGTAAAATTTACGTCATGGAAATAAATTCTTATGTTTAAAAAAACAATAATTGTGTCATAAAAATGTCAATATTTTAATACAGTGTTTCTCAACCTGTGTGCCGCGGCACACTGATTTGCCGTGAGATATAGTCTAATGTGCCGCCAGGGCTTTTGAAAAATTATTGAAACTGCGTGGTGTCATATCAGCGATATGACATTTTCTATTTATCATGTCCTGTCTTATTCACTTTCGGTAAGCTATACACCAAGAAGAGCGGAACTTTTATGTCATAGCTTGGAAAATTGTTCCGAAAATTTTTGAAAAAGCTGTTTGCAGTAAGACCAATGCAATAACAGGCTTAGCCCTTTCATTGAATGTATTATTATTATTATTATTATTATTTTGGTAAATAAACAGTTTTTTACAGTCATTTGTATTTATCAATTTTTTGTATCATACAACCTTTGCAATTTTTATGTTCAGGCGTGACGGAAATAATTCTAGATATTTTCAGTGTGCCGTCAGCCATTAAAGGTTGAGAAACACTGTTTTAATACTTTAAATTATTTAAGTTTTCACAAATCATTTCTTAATTATCAAATATTAAAAACTATTTTTTTATTTACCAAAATGGTTAGTTAAGTCAATAAATCACTATACCACAGTTTTATTAATCCTCATTACAGTTCAGTATTTTAGTATGATTCCATAAGCAGTAATCTCATGTACTCGAATTGAGTAGTTTGAGAGCAGCCCCCAAAATTTTTATCGAAATTTTTAATTGGACAAAATCACATATTTCCAAAAGCCAGTGGAATTTTTGTTTACTATGACTTAATAAATGCGGTAAACGAATTACAGGAGAGGTATTTAGGATTCCATTAAAAGGATGAGAAATTCTCATAATCCATTTCCTAAAAACTGCATGTAAAAGATAATCAAACTCCAGTAAAATTCCCAATCGATATTTACATCAATGTTAATTTTTTCCACCTATTGCATCTCACAACTTAAAAACTTTTATTAATCGTCGGGCTTTTTTGGTTTTACTTTCACTAGGGATTTCACTTTTTCTTTCGTCTGGTTATCTCATGAAAAAAAAAAATCAAGATTTTTCAGAGATTTTTTTTTTTTTAGAAAAAAATTCTGTATTAGGCTTTGGATTAACGGACACTCGGCTACATTTTTTAGACCTTCCCTAAGTATTATAATCAACAGACTAAGCAATGCACTGAATATTTCAGATTAATTATTCCTAACTATAATTCAGAGAAAGAAAATAAATTCAATAAGTTACACCTGCTGTGTCGTATGAGCTTGAATTTATCCAGCTATTCATCCTGTAAATTAGTTCAATAAGTTTCAGGAACTTAGTTCCGGAAATCTTTTAGCAAATATTTAAACCTATTTCTTATACAAGTTCATTGTTTAATCAAGCATTAAACCACCATATTATTATATAATCCCCGTATAACACATCTCGTTTATTTGATGAAAGCCGCAATATTAAATCCAACTTTTAATAGCCAACAGAATGAAACATCTGTTTCCAAAAGCCCCTGGAATTATTTACCGAGACCAGACTCGTTAAAGCGCATGATTGAAATGACTTTCAACTCTTAATGGGATATTAATGCAAACGCACCTGAATAGAAGAAAAAACATTTGATGCATTGGTTAATTATACAACAGTTGTAAAGACCTAGTTGGCTGACACAATCATAGCTGCCATACTAGAAAGTAGCAATTTTTTCCTTCTTTTTTTAACGGAGTGATTATTAAAAGTGGAAAGTTTAATTAATGCTTGTTGAAACAGCAGTTCATTATGATGCCATTCTGTAAAATTGAGAACTTGAACTCAATAAATAAAAAGATAAGTAGAAAAAATTAAACTGATCGAATGCTTTTATTGGAATCTTAAAAAGTACAAAGAAAGAAAAAGTAGATGAATACCTCCATAAATGTCAAGTTTAAGAAAAAATCCAAAAACTTTCAAAGCGTTCGAATCTGTTTGATTATTTGAAGCTGTTTTGCAGTTGATAATAAAACAGCCTCAAATGATAAGTAAAAAAGACGAGTAAAAAAATGTTTTTTAAACTGATGGACTAACTTCATTGGAATCTTAAAAAAAAAGAAAAAAAAGTAGATAAAGACCTCCATACATGTAAGCTTTGAACAAAATTTTTGTTTGTTTGTGTGTGATTAAGGCAAACCTGCGCGAGGGGTATCTGCCTAAGATGAGGGATGCCTTGATAGGAGGACTTTCTAAGGGGTTCTAACGCGTATTCACGTTACATCTGGAGAAAACTTACCAAAACTCCAGACCGTTAGATCGACGACCGCGCGATGGGACCTGAACCTGGGACCTTCACACTTCGGCCGTCTACCATTTTCAGTGATATAACCACTGCGCCATGGTGAGGCACTAACAAAATTTTAAAGGCATTCAAATCTGAATATTTGAAATTGTTTTACAGTTGATAATCAAATAACTTGAAATGCTTTTGAAAATTTTGGAATTCGGTGCTTGTGAGTTATAGCGACCATCGAGTTTGCTTAGCGGCATTAGAATCATAACAAAATCGCAGCTTTGCTTTACAAATGCAAATGTTTTCGAGTGATTTCGCCTTCCCCATCATTATATGGATTTCCGGGCCATTCTGTTTCAATGACAGCTTTAAACCTCAAATACATGGAATTGAAAGTTGTTTTTTTATAGATGATAAGTATATATATCCTTTCACTTTTGTTTCATTCAAAGTGTGCACTGAAGATGAAAAAAAAAAAAAAATGTTCCCCAACCAACTTTTGATACGAGAGTCTTTCCCCGAAACGATGATTCCTCATCAATGAAGGCCTGATGAAAAAAGTAAACAAACGATCCGTTCATTTCCTCCGCCCAATTCACTATTGAACTGGAAGCCTCGTATCGAGAGAGTTTGAATAGCCGCAAGAGTGACAGTGCATGTGAAGTGGAACCGCCGAACTGGATGAAAATATTTAAACAAGGATTGCCACTGTATGAGTTGACTGACTCAGTTGATTCACTTCAGGACGTACAGCTGCGGGAAAAAAAGTCTCACTTGTTCTTTTTTCGGCCGTCGTTCGTCGTACAGCAAAGTTACAGATACCAATCGTTTACGATTGACGTACACTTTAATTTGATATGCATAAAAATTGCATAAGGGGCCATCTACATATTAAAATTCGCACCAACTTTTTTTCTCAATAGCAACCCTTATATTTCACTTCATATTTCAAAAATTTAGCTCATTTTAACCCCGGACGCCAATTTTCAATAAATTTGGACAGAAAATGAGTGAGTTGTCAGCACCCAAAATCCCCCTCCCCCTATGTTAAAATATTTTTTCATACTTCAATTCATATCTCATATAATATTGGTAGTAAGAAGCTGATTTTTATTCGTACTATTAGAACTAAACGACCCAAACATAATTTAATGTTATTGTGATTTTTAATAAATTATGAATATGAATTATTAAATTAATATTTAAAAAAATTATGAATAGCGACCTAGCCAAATTTCGATGGAAATAGATGCAGAAATTAATATTACATGGCTGTGCAAAATTTCAAATTTTTACGTTCAGTAGTTTAATTTATATTAAATAAAATGTGTTATTTTCATGAGTTAAGGGACCATATATAAATTTACTAAGTGAAAAATTTTTTCAAAATTGCATAAAATAAACGTAAATTAGATTTATTTTGTGCAAAAACACAGTAAAAGGTACCAGTATTAAAAATATTAAATTTTGAAGCAAATAAATTAGAGGTTTTTACAGTTTGATAGGGATTCTATAAAGCGTGTATTGTTGCGTCCGCTACCATATTCTCCCAAAAAAAATATTTTCCAGCTATAGAATTATATTCAGTAGATGTATGTCTTCTAATAGAACGTCCTATTTCTGAAAAACTAACATCCTCAACTTTCCAGACGTGAATGTGACCTTTTTTAATATCGGAAACATTAGGTCTTTAGACTTCCCCATACTTTATCAAACATTCAAAATCGCGTTTTGCTGTCTAAAATTTCATCTAACTATAAATTAAAATACCGCTAAAAGTCTTAAGAATATTGCACATTGTAGACGATAGTATTAAATGAAGAAAGTGAAATAACAAACACTGTGATAATATTGGGTCGGCAAAAAAGTAATTACGTTTTTTACATGAAATTCAAACAAATAAATTTTCTATCAGGAAATCATTCTTCAAGTTTGACCATAGCTGAGTAATATTCAAGATTGTAGTCAGAAGAGCAGAGAGCAGCCTCTAACTCCTGCCAACATTTCACCTGTCTAAGAGAACCATCAACGGAAATACTCAATAACAATTTCAAAATTACAAAGATTTACAAAATCGTGAGCAGTTCATTTTGCATTTTTCCCTTAAATCATGTGTACGAACCAAATAAGTTATGAACTCACGGGTCATTTGGACCACAGACTAAATATTCTATTCTACCCTTGATATTCTCAAAACAAACAACTTTAAGAGTACAAAAAACTTTAAGAGATATGGAAACAATATTTTCCTTGAAAATAATATTAATTTCTTTTAACTCTCGCGAGCGAAATTAATGAAAGGCGAAAAGTTCGGAACCTATAAATAGCGTTTTTCAATTTGCAGAAAGTCCATTAAAAACGCGCAAAAATTAATTCGCAATATTTCCGGAAATTATCGTAGAAAATTGGTGAAAATTTATATTTAGGATAATTTGAAGGTTTTCTTTCGTTTAATAAAGTCAAAATATGGGGTTGCCATTGAGAAAAACGAAGTTGATGCAGAATTAAATATGAAGACGGCCCCTGATGCAAATTAAATTAATAGTAAATTAAAGTACGCGTTATTTGCAAACGAATGGTATATATAACTTTACTGTACGACGAATGACGGCGAAATAAAGAGCAAGTGGGACTTTTTTTTCCGCAGCTGTACATCAAAAGTGATGCAATGTAAAATCGAGAGCTAGCGTTTAGGACACCAGTGAAAAGTATTACGTCGGTTTAAAAAATACTTCTCTTCCTATTTATCTTTTTTACTTTTCTTATTAGCACCTTCAAAAATAATAATTAAATAAAAAAAATTAATTATTTTTGAAGTATGAACGTCTCTTAACTTTTAGTAAAAGGAGGTATTGGATCGTAATGATAACTAATAGGAATTTAAAAACCTATAATAGACAGCTGCAGCAAAATTGGAATCAGGATTAAATAGACGACTAACACACGACAAAATTATAAAAATTGACCTTCAATATTCTTTTCCACCAAATTTATCGATTTTTTTCCAAGTTACGAAACTTGCTGACTAGCTACCAGGTTTAACCAACAACAACAATGCGATGATAATGAACTAAACATCAACAATGTTCAAAGAAGTAAAATATTACTATATTGGTGTAGGGTATGATTTAGCGATATCTCAATAAACATGAGTCACAGAGCCAAGCTGGGGTCACTTATGAAAACTTTTTTAACGCATATATATATATATATATATATATATATATAAAGTTTTTCCACTATCAGTTTCAAGCAACTTAAATTACTGAAAATAAAATTGATTTAGGATTCATCGAATCTTCAGCACTTCTCTTAAAGTGAATAATCAACTGGTTCTTGAAAAGAACGTTTGCGACCTTGCACTGCTTTGCGTTTCTAAGTCATCTTGGATCATACAGAATATCTTTATACAGAATCTTTTGAGACACTGTGCATAGATTCCTGAGATTCATTCTGAAACATTTCATGGGATGGGAAATCGATTTCCAATCGCTCTGGTACTGCACTTAAGAAAGTTTTGCGTGGGAAGTCAGACAAGACATACAGTGTCACTCTGAGTTATTGGAAACTAATATTTTCACTTAGTTTCCAATTAGCAAGAAGAATATAATTATCAGATATTCTGCTATCGCACATTTATTCTTTCTTTAATTTTTTTTCTTTTATCTTGAACCAAAAATTTTGTTTTAAAACTGAAACCAACATGCAGATATTTATTATATTTGGTGAAAAATCCTATACTTAATGAATATTTCGTCGTATTATTTAAATATCATACCTCAATTTCACGTGAAATAATTTGAAAAGAAGATCATCAGGCATTTATTTAAGTTACTGAATAAGGGTTAAATTTTCATAAATCACCTTCGACGAAACATTCATTTCATCAATGGTCGATTATTAAAATGATAATGCAGATACTTAATGAGTTAATCAGATGTACATTAATTTCCTAAATTTATAAGATGTAAATCAATGATATGAAAATGATAAAGATGCATCATTAATTTTATCAATGATACATCATTATAACATTATCGAAGATAATATTTTTTTGAAGACAGATTTCCGATAACTTTAGATTTCTATTGTCTAACCCCAGTTATTGAAACGACATGGTTATAGCTCTTTCTGCATTACTGTTTTTCCAATATATCTGCCTACCGTTATTACTCCTTTTTCATAAGCAAGAAAAGATGTAATAACTATGGAACATTGATTATTTTTCAGGAAAACAAAATCATCTTAAGCAAAAACGATTGCGCGAAACAGGCTAACCCTTATAAACCCTCACACTTCAACCGATCATGAATATTTAGAACTGCTTCTACCAAGGGAATTAACTTCCGAATAACCATAGAGAGGAAATTGATTTCTAATATTTTCTGCTGTATTTTCAAGAACTTCCTGTCGGAGTCAAACAACAATACGAATACCTACCACCCACAAGGGGTTATTGGAAAGTGATGTTCCGACGTTGTTCTTAATTAACTGGGAGAAAAATTGCTGGAGACTTGTGTGTTCTTTTTTTTTTTTTTTGAGGGGGGAAAAGATTGTTTTGATAATGCCAAGAAATCTAGATGTTTTATTACTGTAGTGATTTATCGCTATATCCCCGAAAACTGACGTCAGTGACAGTCTTGTTAAGTTGAAAATTTCTTCTTTTCTTTTATGTTGTTCAGTGTTTTGAAATATAATCAATATCAACTTTATATATATTTGCTGGTTATGTAACACGGAGAAACTTGATATTTGCTCAAACGTTTTTGTGCTCCTCTTTTTTCGAAAATAAATCGACTATTCTAGTTTGATGCAATAAATAAAGAATTCCTTTTTTAAATTAAATTGCTCATAAAATAAGACAAAAGTATTGCTTATAAAAACACTTTCAAGCATAATAACTTTTTTGCGCCAAATTTATTGATGTACCGTCTTTCAATGTGGCTAAATTTCGGCAACAACCTCAAAACTGGCTTTCCAACCCTTAGGTCCCGAGATCGATCCCAGCTGCGGACGCTAGACGGAAACAGATTAAAATAACTTGAGGTTTCAGCGTTAGAGGGGGAAAATGCGTGGAAAAATATAATATATGGGGCGAATTCGCCGACCGACGCCACATGTACTAAGAATTTTGGGGGCCGTGGTAGCCCAAGTGGAAGGCGTTGGACTCGTAACCGGAAGGTTTCGAGTTCGATCCCGGCGTACCACTGAAGACCACCGTGTACATGCGGTGTACGTGCATCTTACATCCGTGGTTCCGAAAGTCCTCTCGGCGGTGGTTAGCAATTTCCGAGGGGTGCCAATATTCAGAACCCCCCCCCCCATCACCACCTTCTGATGAGGTTCCAAATTGTGGCGGAAAATTCCGGGAAGGACATATATGTAGCTCTAAGCGACTTATTCAGTGATGCGAACTGTCCTCTCCTGGCAAACAAACAAACAACCTCAAAAAAGTTGCCTATCACTACTAAGGAAATTTTTTGAGGCCCTCGAAAGTAACTTGAAATGTTTCTATACCCTAAATGAAGAGTATAAGCTGTTATAACAATTTAAATTCAGGTTTAGCAACTAATAGGCTGCCCACTTCAGATGATTCTAGGTTGCGTTCAATTGTTCTTTGTGTGATAAATTTGAACTACAGATATATGGAACAATTACCTTGACATTTATTAAATAACAATAAAAGAATCACTAGTAGATGACGCAAATGGTATTTATTTGCATGTATAGAAAATCGAAATATCATTTTCGTTACTGGGCATGCCTATAAGTATCATTCTTTGGATTAAAAAAAAAGGCGGATTCTGCACATCATGCCTGTTGCGAGCAAATATGCTATTGGTTAAATTGTTTCACCAAAATCTGCAGAACTCAATTGCAGCTGTAAAAGAATTCCTTGGTATGAAGCAGATTACGAAGAGATCCAAAGTCTCTATGTGCCCCACACGAAAATGATACAGAAATCACTACGCAAAATCATACAGAAATTTGAAACAACTCGCAGAGACAACTGGAGAGCGGAATCAAATCCAGTCTTCTGCGGTCAAAATATAGCTACCGCAGTGGTCGTTGCAGGCAGCCTTAGTCGCCGCATGGTAGTGTGAGAGTTAGTTGTTTCCCGTGCAGCATATTAAATGTTTCCATGCGTATTACAGTTCCATTTATCGGTGGTTTTTTGTACTAAACTGCTTTATTTCATTTATGTCAAGCGCATCAAATGATTTATCTGAAGTTCAACCTTTATCTAATTTGAACCAATAGAACACATTTTAGATCCTTTTGAATTGAGAAACTTACTTTTACTATGCAGTGCACGTTTAGAAAAATTACTGATAGAGAGAATCCTCACACCTTTGGCGATTTGTGCAGAATTTTTAAATTCTGAGCCGCATAATAACCATTGAATAAAAGCATATCGAACATTTCATCTTAACTAAATACGAATCATAGTTACTTTTACAATTTGCATTTTTTTTAACTCTAGTTTGGGGAAAATTTAATTTTTACTTCATAGCTAAGAAACTGCCATTTTGTATGTATAACTATAGGATTCTAGACAAAAGTCAATGTTGGAAATTTCACTTCCCCTTAACATTAGAGTATGCAAATTCTGAAAACTGCCAGGTTTACAGTTCTCTGTTCAACAAGATATATAAAAGCAATAATTTTTTTAATTATTTATTCTGTTAAAGGAACACAAACCACATCAGAGTTGGGGAGGTATCGAAATAATACAAGAATAAAAAAAGCACAAAATTATAAATCAAATAATCACCACGTCGTTAAAAACAGCAAAGGGCTCGACTTCTAACTACATATCCACAATCACACCCAGTGAGCTACCTCTCGATTTTATAGTTTTCTGCTTCCTGCACAGGATATGACGTCGCATAGAAATTTCTGGAAGATGCCTCGTAACTTTCATCCTGAAAGAGATAGACAAAAAATTCCAACCCTTTCGAGAAATTTTATTTTTGTCACCAAATCAGTCGACAAACGGTAGCCAAGGTCAAAGGGGAGGGGGCAGGTTTTAAAGGGACGGTGGACATTATAATTTCTTTTTTTTTTAATATAGATATGCATTGGATTATGGCAATATTAAATACTTAAAAAATCTAAAAGAAAATTAATTTTAATTAAAAGAAATTTGAATTTCTAAAAAGTGTCTCTTGCGCACCAATTTTTTTCCCTTCAGTTTTACCTTGTTCAGTTTTACTCTGTCGCAAGGGACATTTTAAAGACACAGATCTGGGGAAATATTTATTTTACACAAAAGGCATACATTTTTAAAAGCTCATTAGTTTTTTTCTAGTTAAATTAGAGACATGCGGTTTTATGCCTCATATACAGTACAAATCAATATCAATGCATAAAAAAAAATTCCTAATTTTTGGTGGATTTTTGGTAATGTCATAGCCCACATTCCTCTTAAAGAACCGTACAATTCCTGTAAAACTTATTTTTCCCAAGCCCAGTATGACAGGTAAGCGATATTACAGTTTTGTAACAATGCTTTACACAGTAAAATATTTTAGCGACTTTAGTCAAAGATGGGGAGGGGGAAATCATTTAAAGTAACAAGTCAGGTTTACTCATTTTGAAAAATTGATTTATTCAGGCTGTGAAAAACATGATGACTTCCCTTTCAGAGTTGGGCAGTATCGCAAATAAGTGTATTTGAAATACATTTTCAAAACACATTTGTATCTTGTATTTTCTATTTTCACTAGTAAAGGCAAATCCTTTTGAGAATCTCTCTATTCTTAAAAAAAAGTAACGGCCGCTGCCGCCGCTGTCAAGAGCTTGTTGGGCTATTTTTCCTAAACCGTGGGGATTAGAATTTCGAGAAACATGCCCACGGATTTGGAAAATTACGAGGAACCTGATAAGCTGACTTAAATTTCGAAAATCGTATTATTTTAGAAGACATTAACAAAAAACTGAAAAAATAAAACATAATGGTTGCCAGATTTGGCATAAAATCATTTCCTTTGCAACAAAGCAATTCTAAGTATGTAGAATTGCGTGAAATTGACAAACATGAAGTAGAATTACACTCATTTTACGCCAAAAAGTATATGAAATAAACAACCCAAAGTGTGTTACACAAAGTTGACAATTTTCAAGTAGTAAGTTCGCTTACACAACAGGGATTTAGAAGTAGCGATTAGTTTTTTCAAAACAGAATATAACTAATTGGAACCGATTTTAAAAGCGCCATCTTGGCATTAGGTACGATCTGGCAAAATGGTATCTTTCCAAGCATAGTGAATATAAACTGCGCATTCAAAAATATTAGAACCCAATATCTTGAAAATGAAAAACATTTAAAATGCAGATTATTTTAAAACCGATTTGGTCCAGCTGGAGTATTTGCTACCAGTAGAAATATTTGGTGGCGTTGATTATGCCATTATAGTAGTTATAGTACACTTTGGATATTTGCAGCGCGGCGAGGTGATATAATTGGTGTTGCTAAATACGAAAGTCTGAAAATGATTATGTATATGAAAATATGGATAACGGTTTCCCGGGAACCTTACATGAGCAGTTATTGTAGGTTGTGAGCGTGCGTAAATCGCCAAATAAAGAAAAGTCGTCATGGGTGGCAAGGTATAGCTGTTCCGTAGTTTTTATCAAAGAAAACATTTCAAGTACTGTTTTCTTACAGCTAATTATTAACTATACATATACGCAAGTCGCCAAATTATGAAAAATCGCCATAATTGGCTAATACGCAAGGTGCTCCATGGGTTTCACATAATTAAAAATAGTACGAAGTTTAAATTTTTATGTTCCAAGGAGCATCCAAGAACCAAGCAATGTGTAGCTCAGTAACTTTCTATCTGATCCAACCCTTGGGTTTTGTTTGTTAGAATTATGCCTTTTTTATGAATAAGCCTTATTAGGGGCCGAATTCCTCATACGAAAAGCGAGCGTAGCGAGTCTAGGGGCCTTGGTAGCTAATGTATTTTAAAATACATTTTCAATGTATTTTGTATTTTCAAAATACTGAAAATACATTTTCTATTATCACACTAAATGAACAGTAATGCCACACATATTGCTCGGATTGGGATGCCAAAATGAAAAACGATTAAATTTCTGATATTCCCATTTCTCTCATGATATAATTTATGAAATAAAAAAATTACTTTGCGGCTATACTTTTCAATGCTACGTGGGATAAATAAAGTGGTTCAAAGGTCTGTTGTGACCTTTAACAAAACAGCAAGGGAGAAAAAGCCTATTTAGAGCAGTATAAAGATGCCTGGTCTAGAAATTTTTTCTGAACTGCTGCTAACTCATTAAAAAATGTGAATGGGTGTTTTGTGTTATGACAAGCCTACACGAGAGACATTTCTAAGGACTTTTTAAGGGGTTTTAAAGTGTATTCACGTTACATACCAGGAGAAAACAGCCCAAAACTTCACACCTTTAGATCGAAATCCTCGCGATAATCCCGAATGCGTTAACCCTTTGAGGCGCAACCCTTTCCCAATGCTGAAAAAAGGGCAGCCGTTGCCATCGCTTGACTTAACTACCAGCAAGATGGCGGACGATCGAAAAATGCACGCACAGCCAGTTGTGTCAAAAAAGGGTCTCTAGATCTGTGGCACGCGATGAACGTTTCGATCGTCCGCCATCTTGCTGGTAGTTAAGTTGAGCGATGGCAACGGCTGCCCTTTTTTCAGCATTGGGCAATCCATCCTGCTATTCTCGCATTCTTCCATTTTTCAGCAGATGTCAGTGCTGTTAAAAATAATCGTGACCATTTTTTGCGGGAAATGACAAGTAAAGGATTCTCGTGGAGCTATGTCACCCGCAACTATTTTTATAGAAATCAAATCTGTTCTTTGTGACTAGCAACAGTCAAAACGTCAGAGTTTGGTGTTCCCAGATCGGGAACACTGCGCGTTAAAGGGTTAAACTCCCACTTCAGCTATGTGCCATGTTCATTGTCACATCTACTAGACCGTGGTGGGACTCATATGCAAGCGAAGTCAAAAATACATGCTTTAACAGCATTTATTCGATTTCTATACGGGAATTTAAGGATAAATTGAACTGCTTTGCGAAGTTACCGAAAAATAAGATATAAGTCAGTATTTCTGCAGTACCGTTGTTCATATATGCATTTCTTAGTGAACAATTATTACTTTCCGAACAAGTACCATGTAAGGAAAGTATTGTTATCATGAAAAAATGCGACTTCGAGATTTTGGTGTACTATTTACACATTTTGAGGTTTGTGAATTTTTTATGGAATTTTTACGAGATGCATGTATGTGTGTGTGTATGTGTGTGTGTGTGTGTGTATGTGTGATGTGTGTTTGCGTGTATGTGAGTGAACACGATAGCTCCTAAACGGGGCATTCGATTGAGCTCAAATTGGGTATATATGTTATAAACCACCATCTTAAGACTGGTATTGATTTTGATGTGTATAGGACTTTTCGCTGAAATATTTTCGCTATATCTCATGAGATAAATGTCGCATGATTGAAATGTTGGTATTAAATTATCCACAACGAAATAAACTATAATTTAAGATCAAAAAACAAAAATCGATTTTTTGGCTTATTTCAGCTAACTATTCCCTTAAGGATTGTTCGAAGAGTTCGTAGGATCAATAAAATTCGTGACCCGTCCTGACAACTCGACAGTCGTACCTTTTTCAGTCGTATATGCATTCCGAATTTGGTATAAACGTGAGACCGTGCGAGTGGAGAAATGTCTATGGTTTCGTCTTGTCTCGCACCTGGCGATCTCGTTTGGCAAAATCGCGATATTACGAGAAGATCGCGGTCTTGCGTCCATCCCTGTTCCGAATGTACAGTAAATTTAATTATGTAAATGTACAGTAAATTATTTGTTGTATATAAAAGAGGTAGAAGTGTAATATTTCATTAGATGTCAATTCTAAGGCCGTATGTTTCATTAGATATCACATTAATTGGAAATCGTTTATTTTTATACATAGGGGTCGTGTTAAAACTTTCCAGGATAACTTTGTCCTATTCCAGGAAGAGTAGGATACAAATAAATGAAGCGGAATCACACTGGAATGCTGAGTCGCAAAAGTCGTCTAAATGCATTTAATAATATTCGCTTTTAAAAAATCGGTGAAAGAGATCAACTTTCCTTTTTCAAACAAAGTCGGAATAACAAGAACACTTAAACAGAAAACTGGCGTTGGAAGGCAAAATTAATTAAAAATTTCTTTAAATAACGCACTTTAAAAAGATACCTATCAAGATCATACACTCGCCTGATGTAAACGGATCACCCTTTTCAGTTAAAAAAATGTTCCACCACCCACAGTGGCCGGAAGATTAGAATCTTATAAATAAAAATGAACTTCTGTTTGTTTGTTTGTTTGTTTGTGGATTTGATTCGTATACAAATCCACAAAAATGGACCTATCGGCCTGAAATTTAGCACAGGTATGTAAAATAATATTGAATAAATCATAGTCCACTTTAAAACTTTGAAAGTCCACTCGTTCCCGGAATTTAAGAGATTTTTTATGCTCTTCACGCAAAAATCTTTCCGTAATTGTAACCCCTGTAGTGAAAAAAGTGTGAAATAAGGATCGTGGTTGCCATGTGTGGCGATTTTGCCGAATAAAATGTTTTAAATTCTCAAAGTAAAAATAAAAGAATAAAAATGATTTTTTTTTTGTTAGTTTATATTCGTAAGGTTATTTTTTTTTTAATTATAATATCGTGTGCATGGGAAATCAGAGCAGGAATGTAATGCTTTACACGCAAAACAATAAGAATTGAAGATTTCCCAGGCTAATGTGTAAATTGTTTTAGTTTGGCGAAAAAATAAAATGGCTGAAATATGGATTTTGAGTAAGTGAGTTCTAGCGGTTTGCACAGTTTTCGGCTTGGCGCAATTTATTGAGAGCTTAAGGAAATAGATTTTAAAACAAGTGCAAAGGTTTTATTAGAATACAGCGTTAAATTTTAATGATCCGTGAAGAAATAATGCAGTTATTAAGGGATTTCAAGCGATCTAACTTCAGAATTCTCGCCAATTGAGTACATTGATTTAAGTTGGGGGAATTCCGCCAAATTCCAGAAAATTGAAATCTTCTCATTTAGTACATCGGAGTAACAATGAATAAAACACATTATAGTTGATAATTAAAAAAAAATCGGCTGTATTAAGGGATTCCAATTTTCAAATAAATGCGTGCTACTCTTTGGCGGTCGAACCATTTCCCATATTGATTGCTGCTAAGTCAATGCTTCGAATGATTCCCTGAAAAAAACTCTTGCAAAATGGCGTATGTTGGCACTTTGGCGAGGCTTAGATTTGAAACTGGATTTTATTTGAGACTGGTATATATAACACTGGTTATAGATAAAAATGAATGTTGGTATGTGTTTATGAGGTTGAAAAACTCCAGGAACCGTTGAGCACCGTTGCACGATGAAATTTGGTTCACCTAAGTCTTTTATGATGGAGAAGGTTTTTATGCTATCCGTTTTCCTTAACTTGCCACTTGGTGCCGCAGCACAACGTTGAATTCTATTCCGTTTAGCCGTTTGCGATGCGAATATCGTCCAACCGATTTCGATGAAATTTGGTACACGCGAATATTAGAACACGGAGAATATTTTTCACTATCCATTTTGCTGTAACTTGCCGCTAAATGGCGCTGCAAAGCATCAACTTCTATACCGTTCGACCGACCGGCATAAAATTTTTTATACTTATACATTTGAGCACGAAGAATATATTCTAACTGCGTTCCTTTTGATGTTACTCACCACTAGATGACACTGCAATGCATTATTATTTTAACTCGCCACTGACGCTGCAGCAGGCCAAATTCTTGACCATTCAAACGGTCGCTATGAAAATCAGTATACATAGCTATTTGAACAATGAGAATATTTTGGCGTTATCCATTTTGCTATAACTCGCCACTTGACGGCGCTGTAGCAAATCATTACTTTATTGAACCACTAGATGGCCCTGCAGTGTATCACTTCTTGACTGTGCAAATAATCGCTATGAAAATAGGTATACATAGATATTTGAACACGGGGAAGAGTTTGGCGCTATCCATTTTCCTATAACTTGCCACTAGATGTCGCGTCAACACATGAACTTCAGGACTGTCCAGCCGATAGTCATGAAAATTCGTATACATCGATATCTGAATGCGAAGAATATTTTCGCCGTATCCGTTTTGCTAAAACTCGCCACTAGATTGCGGTACGCCGCATGGCCTTCTGCACCGTACAAACGATTGCCTTGCAATTCGGTATGCATGATTATTGGACACAATATAACGCGATATCCACTTTGCTATATCTGTTTATTACAATGAATAGTAATCACTACAAATCGTAATATCAAAAAGTCCATTCATTCCCGTGCGAAGAACGGGTACTTCAGCTAGTAGAAAATAAATAACAAGCAAACAACTTTTCTGCTACTGAAGAAGAACAGACCATTTCCATCATCGTCTCCATCATTCCAATTATCGTCTTGCTAGGTACAGTTTTTATGTGTCCAGGGGGAAGCCCGGTGGTTATGGTTATTGCATGGTTCTGCCATGCCACAGGTTCAGGTTTTGATACTCGGACTGGGCAAGATTGACTCCAGAGAAGATTTCATCTCTCGAGTGGTGCCAAGCCATATGTTTCCACACCCAAGAGCCCCTGGTCGATAAACCGTGGATGGACAGTGCAGGCCTTATCACCGTGCTCTGGAGTTTAGTTAATTATTTTGTAAGTTTCTAATTGATTTTATAGTCGGAATGTAGAGTATGACGCGAACAAGATTTTCCATATTTATTGGCTATTAATTAGTGCAAGAGGACAATGCATGCACCTCAGACTCCTATATGATTCTGAGCCATGCATGTGTGTAACACTGGTGCTCAGATATCCTGTTTATGTGTTTTGGGATTACGGTCAATTTTCTACACGTGAGATCTAGGCCTGTGGGTGGGGTGCCCTCGGTGGGGGCTTTCTAAAGGGTCCTAGCCCTTGCTTACCCTAAGTTTTAGAGAAAACCAAGGAAAACTCCGAACGATTAGGTCGGCGACGATTAGGTCGGCCTGGTTTTGAACCAGGCACTTTCCGTCTACCAGTTCAGAGTGCTATGCGCTTTGTCCCTGGTCTGGCGATTTCCTGTTTATAGTCGGAATGTGCAATATAACATATCAAATGATGATTGAAAATGTGAGTAAAACACTCTTGATAAACGTATTAGTTGAACTGCTGAGCAGCTTCTTTCATTTCAAATAACGCTCTAATCGCGTTACACAAAAGTAAGTTTCACTTCGCCTTTGTGTAAATGCCGCATCAAGAACGGCCTCAGACTGACATAAATCACTCCTTCCTTCCGTCAATAAAACTCCAATGCACAAATTTATTGCTTTCCGAACATTCCTTTTGAAAATATCCGAAGGTAATTAGAAGCAAGTCGTTAAAGTTGCTTAAATACTCCATTCCACTAATGAGAAATTGATGTACGAGCAAATCTTGGAATATTTATCCAGCGATTAATTGTCGTTATCTGTGCGTACATCGGTAATACCGGAATGAATAATATTGACTCAGATGAATTTTTAGTTCCTGGAACTGAATATTGAGCGTGCGTGCCCCGTTGTCTTAGAACTAATTAGAAAATTAATTATAGCACGGGAGATGCTTTTGTTTAAAGAGTTATTTTTAACTTGAAGGAATCCTATCTATTAAGGCTTCTTCGTCTTTTATGAACAGTCCCACATATCGAATGAGAATACAAACTTGAATTTGTCATTTGGAGATAGCACGCATGAATAATTTTTCATTAACTTTTAGCTGCTTCGGGAAATTTCGTATTTGTTAAATAATTGCGTTTGGAATCGAGGGTTTTCTAGATTAATGTGATCCACTAGCGGCTCTTTCATAAGTTTTTTTAACAAATAATAAAGGAATAAGATTCAAAATATGCAAACAAAAGATTCAAAATGAAGGAGCATTGAATACCTTAAGGACATGTTTATTTTCGAAAAAATCATCATTAAAAAAAAAAAAATATTGATTTTGTAGCGAAATTTTAATATTCTTTATTTATCTAAATATAATAGTCGAATATATGAAACTTTTGCGCGAAATTTATTGAGCTGTTTCGGTTACTTAAGTGATTGTAATTAATCATTCATACACTGACTATAAATATCACTCCTGACACATCGTATTTGAGATATTGTTCTAGAGATCAATTAGAAAAAAGGGGGATCAGGAAATACGTTACGAATGCATTTTTAAAAAATAAAAGTTCGTTAAAACGTCTTCCCACGTGGGATATCAGTATTTTTCAGACTGAGTATTCGTAGGACTGAGAAAATAAACGGAGAAAATAACCCTTTAATGGGAGTAATGTGGTTAGTATGAAAATATAAGACTGAAAGTTATAATTTCCTATGTTGTCTTAAAAAGATTGTACAGGGTGTAACAATGATAGAAAGCTTAATTCTTTATCCATTAGATATAAGAGGGAAACTGAAAAAATGTTCAAAATAAGCTAGGGAGAAAAACTATATTAAGAAAAAATTCCTCTTGTTAATTTTCAGAAAGTGACACATTTTAAATTCGTATACGTCCCCTATAAAGAAAGCCCCAATAAGTTAGATGTACCCCGAACACTACTGAAGGTAAGCAAAAAAAGTGATAGTTATGTCCTAGAGTATTAGAGACATGAAGACGAATTTATGTTGACTTAAGTCACTTTTCAATGGCCCTCGAAGAGAAACAATCACGTTGGATGAATGCGTTTCAAGTGTCCTACAGAAGAAAATAAAATAATTTTTTTTGCACTCTAGCGACAAACGTTTACATTTAAATTCATGCATAGATCCTGATCATCTTTGTTTAAAGATATCTCTGAGGCACATTTAAGGAAATGCTGATATTTTGTATTATCACATTTGTGTATGGGACATATTCTGTAATTGGGAGTTTTTTGTACGGATCGTGTAGAATTTTAAAAAAACGTCAGTTTTTTTTAATTAATGTGATTTTTTTTTAACGCTGCCATTTTTTATGCCTTATTTTAAACATATTTTCAATTTACTTAGCCCACTTATCTCTAAATGATAAAGAAATGACCAGTATCAGAATTCTAATGTCTTTATAGATAAAAAATATCATAAAAGACAAATGATATTTCCAACTCCATGAAAGCTGTTCAGCAAAAAACAATCTTTAAATTAACTATCTTCACAGAAACTACGAAAGACGATATAGTATCCCAAATACATTGTAAAGAGTCAAATTGCTGTACTGAATAAGCCTTATGGACCTCAAGTTTGCCCGTAGCATTTGAAAAAATTATCAGGGCAATTCCATATGAACATGTAGCATGAGTTACCATGCACTTGATTCAATAACTAATTTTATAAAATATCACATACAAAACTGAATGTTGTTTTGTAATAAGAAACGTACATACAAACTACTTAATAAGAAGATTATAGTACTTAAGAAGTAGAATTTCATCATACAATTATGACCTTTCTGCCCATACATCAGTGTCTGTATTTGGTAGCATGAGTTACCAAGCAATTTTAGTTGTATGCTAAAATTCTACTTCGTAATTGCCACAATCTTTATGAGTAGTTTTTATGTACCTTTCTTATCCCAAAACATCATTCAGTTTTATTTGGGATATTTTATAAAATTGGTTATTAAATCAAGTGTATGGTAACTCATGCTAGACGTTCATATGGAAATGCCCATTAGTAGTTAGACATGATAAGAATGCTTAAATCACCTGATGTTTAAAGGTCTGCTAATGTGGTAGGAGAATTTTTGTACAGCTGAAGAAGTAACAGCTTTTCTACGACTAAAAACGTTTTGTATCATGTGCTGTTTGTAACGAAGTTCTTTTTCAATTTTAGTTAAATATGACTCACCACAACGAATAACTTAAAATATAATATATCACTAAGTTTTTGTACTTAAAATAGTTTCAAAATTTCGTAAAAGCAAAGACATAAGAATTTGATTAAAGATGACGTTTCTAAAATATATTTTTTAGATCTTTTTTTTTATTAAAGTGATATAATTATTTTTGCATGCATGAAAACATAAATATACTTCACTTTTTGATGGGGGGGGGTTTCAAGGGGGGGGGGGGTGAGATATTTGACTGACCTTCTTAGATGCACGTCTCCTGTTTGATTTATTCAAAATGCAGTTTGCAAGTGATGAGAGAGAAGGGGGCGCATTGTTTTGAATATATGATCATAGATTTTGATATACTTTCCAACATTAAAAAAAATAAAGTCCGACGGATGATTTATGATACACTTCTAGTATTTAGCTCTTTTAAATATATTTTAAAATATGTGTGAATAAAATAAAAGTATTAAAAATGTTTGAAAATTAATCGCTAAAGTAAAAACAAGAAATTTTTCAAAATCTATGCATTTACTTTCATATTTATAGCAAATTCTGGAAAAGGTTTGTCTTGCAAGAATTTTACAAGGACCGATTTAATTAAAATTTACCATTGACACGTGCTTTTAAAGGCACATAACAATATTTGATATTTCATTCAATGTACAGTGTGTGTCAAACATGACAAATGTTTCACTGTATTATTAAATAGCATGTAGCGTAAAATATTAATATTTCGTAAATATGGCAAAATGAAAAAAAAATTATCTTTCAATTATGAAATTTAATAAAATACTCTCGCTTCAAATTTCAGACGTAATACATCAAAGTAATTGACATCTAACTTTTAATGACGTTTAAACAAGGGGGAAATTCAAACCAACGCATTAAGCGAGGCGTTTAGTTTAGAATAAAGAATTTCAGTATTATATCCATAATTAGATTTTCCTTAAATATTTAAAGTGACAGCTTCCAATTCTTAAAATGAAATTTGAAAATGTGAAAATGCTTTTTCTTTTTTTTTCAAGTTTTATGTATGGTTAAAGCTCAGTAAGGGAAAAAATTATTGCATTTTGCTCGGTTGTGTGAGCCTTTTAATTCAATATGCTTAAAACGGATCATGATAAATATTAATAAAATAAATAATAGATGACGTTTAAAGGTTTCTCTGTACGAACTACTTACTTTGGCGAGTGGTTCCGTGCATTTCCTTAGAATCGCATTACAGATAATCGAAATTAAATCACATGATGGCATTGTGCAAATTATTTTAATTATTTTCAATTATATCAAAGAAATTCAAACAAATTATGGACTTAGATGAGTCAAAGTGTAGTTAGAGAGCTCAAGCATGTTTCTCAATCAGCTCCTTCGATATTCTCAATTTGTCGTGGATTCTGTATAAGGCAAAAGAAAGAAATAGAGAAAGAAAAGAAAAATCTTCTAATTAAAACACATTTTTGAAAACATACAGTAGACTTCCCGTGTAATACTAGTTCATTATATTGTGTATTATGGCATAGCTACTCCTTAGCTATCTATTTAAGGAGGGTTGCCTTGGGCGGGGGACTTTTTGAAGTGTTCTAAACGTGTTCATATAAAATGGATAGTAGAATACCGTGGAAAATTGTAATCGTGTTCATATAGGGTAAAATACATCAAAAATGTATATTCGATACAAAATACAAGACAATTTGATTCCAACCATGTGCTCCGGTAGCATAGGGCAAGGGGAGGGGGGAATGCCTCCCTGGATTTTTGCATGCAGTGTTTTCCCTTGCTTTTTTGCTCTTTCCAACATGGTAACCATACGTTGAAATAGTCTTTTCCCCCCCTTGATTAGTCTTTGCCCCCCCTGGGAAATATTCTGCCGGCGCCCATGATTCCAACACATACCAAATACAAAATACTAATTTTTTAACTGAAAAAATGTAAAATACATGTATTTTCAAAATGCACACAAAAGTGCAAAGTATTGTAAATTTTTAAAATAGTATGATTAAGTTCAATTTTCAACTGAAGATCCAGTTTATATTGTTCAGATATATTTTAAAGTGAACAACAAAAAAGAAGTTCATATTTAACATATCTTTTCTTCAACTCTTTTGGTATTTACAATCCTGTTCAAGAAAACCTAACCCCTGCTTTTTTCAAATTGTACCGTATAAAATTTTACATATATATGATTCGAAACAGCGCATTTCGCATTTATAATGTAAACTTTATTCAAACATTATTATTTCAGCATGAAAATTATAGAACATTAGTTTCTTTCAAGAGTTCACATGTGTAAAATTTAAATTTCAACAGTCACAATGTGTAAAATGCAGGATTTGAGTAACAAAATGAAGAAAAATATGTTATTAAAACGAGGTTATCATTAGAAAGAGTTACTCAGGATTATGATTAAAAATGAAGGTATATTTTTATGCACAGTTAATTTAACAGTAAAGAGCGACATATATGTTTAAAATACGAGTGAAAATACGATGTGTGTCGTATAAGTCAGTGGCGTAGGAAGAGGGGGTAATTCGCCACGTGAAGGTAACTAAAAGCAAACAGCTGAAAGCGGAAAACCAGCAAAATTCCGAGACGTGGAAGAATGGGTGGAAAGCTCTAAAACCACACAGGAGGATTAACGAGCCTGGCTTCACCGCTGATATATGTTAAATTATAATTTGATATATTATATTTCAGATAACTATTGCAGATTACAGATCAATTTTCTTTCTTTCTTTCTGATTTTTAATCGGCAGTTCTTAAAATGCATTTGTTTCAATTCACTGCAATGTTAATATTACCATTTTAATAAATAAAGAAACACAAAAAGATATCATTTTATAAGGTATACAAAATTCTATTTTTAGAATTAAATTAAGATATGTTAAAGTTGTTAATCTGTGACAGAAAATAAAGGTACTTAGTATATTTTTATATGCATAACATTACGCATTAAAAGTGAACTACGTTTACTGAAATGTTTCATTTATTTCGGCCCATCCGATAATGTGAAACATCAAATTGTGTTAGTAAGCGTAAATTTAGGGCCCTTGTCTTTAAGTGAAATCAAAGTACATTAAAAAGCAATTAAAGTAATAAATACTTTGTGTATTTATTACTTAAACATGGAATACCTAAATTAAAAGTAATAAATACTAAAGTCAAAATATTTATAATACTTAATGCCGTGCAGGCGTAAGTGGAGGGGTTCAAACTTCTGAAAGATTGAATTCAATTCTTGAGGAAAAAAAAGAAGTACATCTTGTACAGTTGAAACAATCTCTACCAGAGCCTTTTTAAAATTGAGTCTACGGACTGCAAGTTAAGTTAGATTTTCCAAACAAGACAAAATATAAGGTTTTGAATACAAATACTCTTGTACTACCGTATATTCCTAACCCCTTAGCATCCATGTGCGGCTCATAAATTATATCAAGAGGGTAGGGGGAAAATGAATATCAGCAAGTTTAGCATTTTCGCTCAAACATCCCAATCCGAGCAATTTGTAGTGTAAGGATTCATTTAGTCAGAATAAAAAACGTATTTTCAGTATTTCGAAAATACAAGATACAATGAAAATGTTTTCATAAATCCAATTGCACAATACTTTAACTGGTGAAAATATAAAATACAAGATAAAAATGTATTTTGAAAATGTATTTGAAATACATGTATTTGCGATTCTGCTCAACACTTTCATATAACGCTCTAAAAGAAGTTAGTATAACACGATGAAAGACTGAGAAACATATTTTTATTTTATTAGGTTTTAGCTACAACAATTAATTACTTTTAGCTGGCAACGCTAAACGTCATTCTGCTTCCCAAATTTCGGGGTATCCACATTTTTAGACGAGATCGTCTCGATCACGAAGTTCGACCGACAAAATTTAATAACTCCAGTCGTGCAGACAGATGGTGCAACACATCACTTGATAACTGCTGTCCGTTCGCGCTGTAGCCTTCGAATAGAAGACAATATTCAAAAAATGTTTATTTACAACGACGATAACACTCAGACAAACAGTATTTACAATTATTTCATGCAGCAATAAATTTTAACATAGTTTTAAATTACGGTAAACTAAAACATTTGTAAACTCTCAAATCTCATATTAAAATAGGAAACTCATGAAACATAAAAAATTCAGTAATGAATTCAAAAGCATCCTCTGCCTCAAATATGTACACTTGTAAGAGAACATCTTGTTCCTTTTTTGTTCATTTGTTGCTAAGTCAAACACAAATAAATTAAATAAATAAATAAATAAAATTTTTCGTGCTGTTTATATCCTCGTTCATACGCTAGGGGAAAAATTAAAGATGCAGTTTCTGAGAAATACAAAAATCTGCAAAGCTGGATAGCAGTCTGAACGGGAAATGTTTTATTCTTTAACCGCTAAGAGCACTGTAGATCCCTCGATTTCCAATGCTTATACATTTCAAAGGTAGTTTAGAGAACACAAATCCCAGTAAGCAGCTACTTAAAATGTTATTTCCTATATTCCAACTCCGTGGTCTCAGTTTTGTAGGTATGCCGATTGTGATTAGCAGGTCTAATGCATGCATGTATAAATTTCTATATATTTCTTGCATGAAAAATGTTTACTAATCAATTGCCATAAAGTTTGTTGACATGTAGTGTCTTTAGCCTGATTGTTATTCAAATACTATAACAAGTAAGTTAAACACTCTTTGGGATGTGAATGGCTCATGCATTGGTATAATCTGACTCTTACAACATGATTCATGTAACGCAGAACATTTCTACGGTGTTAAAGGGGCCTATTCTTCTACAATTGATGGGTTTTTAATGTTAAACAAATGGCCTGCAATTTATTCACGAAAAATTACAGCAGTAATTTATATGCACCTAACACATCACTGGAACTAATTCATCAATAACTCATATAGCAGAACTCACGATCAGCAGCTCTAACGAAGGTAGAAATTCAATGTCATAGATGCTCTCTTCATGGGCCAGAGAAAGTACTGAAGAGACCAGAAAAATTACTGAAGTTCTATTTCTTTTCTATTTAGTTAACAGAGAGCCAATTTGGCAAGCGTCATTCTATGGCAAATTAGTCATTCAATATACTGTACTATCTTTTATTCTTTTCTCAATTTCCGGTAGTACACACAAACATTTACAGTATATACGGGGTGACTATATAAAAATATGGGCAAAACTTTTGGGAAGGTAAAGCACATAATAAAGCTTCAAAATGACATAGCAATGTGGTTTCAAAGACGTCGTTTTCATTTCGCCCATTAACATTCGCTTCAGGAATAGTGTTGAAGGAAAATCTAACTATGAATCGAATTCTTTATTTTCAAGTAAATACCGTTACGAGTTAAATGTCAATTAGTTCGATGTATTATGCTTCACCCCGCAGTGGCCTAGTCACTAAAGTGAAGCAGTACCCGGCATCTTCTGTGCTTGGGAGGGTGAACTCCTCTCTCGGCTGGACTGCTGAGGACCGTATACCTAATGGGAGCTGGTGCAAGTAAATCCGTCGTTGCTCCAATGTTCTCCGTGCTCAAACCATACCTCTGGGGTGCCGATGTCAGGTGGTTGGTCCCTCATCTGGAATTGGCTCAAAATTAGGGGACGAATCGGACTTCCTCCCCCTAGTGCTCATTAAAATGGAATCAGCCGCCAACCGCCGTCCTATATGGAGGATCTGGCACCTCTTCGCTCTTCACAGAGAGCATTAGAAACAGAAACCACATTACGTTTAAAGTTTGAAGTGAGAGCATTTTATTAAATTTCACAATTGAAAGATAGAAGGATTTTCTTTTTTGATTCGCCCCCTTCTGTCTAATTTTTTATTCGAGTTTCATAAACAATGGACTTGTCTCCAAGAACTTCCTCAATGAAATCAAATAATTTTTTATTAAACTATCAATTTTAGTCAAGTGCTTTTTTGCGAAAAAAACCATTACTTTTCGGCGAACCATTGTCGCTTTTTCGTTGAATTATAGCTGCTGATTCCACGTTTCTTCCAGTGATTATTAGAATCTGCTTAAAGACGCAGTTTCTGATCCCCATATTTCTGTGTGATTTTGAATCCTTATAATGTGCCATACCCGCTTCAAAAAATTTGCTCGTTCTTTCAGATTCATCCTGAATATACAAAGATTCGGACCTGAAAAACAATTATCTGCACTTAAAATTTTATTTGCCTTTTCACACGCATAAAATAAAAATACTTTACGAATTATATTTTACATTTACGATTCAATTTATAAAATTTCTTCAAATATAAATTTGACATAAATGGATGTATTTGTCTCTTCCCCCCCCCCCCCAAAAAAAAAAAAAACGCCTGGTATGAACCGCAGAGGATCCACCCATCTCTTCCGTGCATACTCACAACAATCGAAGGCTTAGTGCACATGAACCAGAACATTCAAATGAAATTCAAGTCTTTCTTGCGACCGAATATTACGAGTCTTCAACTGTCAACTCCAGAGCATCTTGCTTAATAGTAAAAGCGGGAGGTCGCCGCTGAATATTACTTTTCTCCACTAATGGGAGACTTCCTTTGCACGCACAAGTTGGCTGGCTGATAATTAATTTCCCTCCATTTATGCCGCCGATAATTTCAAGTACTTCCCTCGCTAATGAGACAACGAAAGAGGAGGTACTCAAAACAGCTGAAAAAAAAAAAAAAAAAAAAACTTTAGATTTTGCTTTTTTTTTTTTTTCTCTCTCCCTTCTATTTTCTAATAATGATCTCTGTTTAGAGGGATTTAATAATCGATATCTGTTCCGATTAGTAAAATTATCTTCTCTCTCGCGAGGGAAGTTCTTTGCTCATGTGTACTCTAGTTTCTTAACCCTTTAAAGCGCAGTGTTCCCTATCTGGGAACGCCAAACTCTGACGTTTTGACTGTTGCTAGTTACGAAGAATAGATTTGATTTCTATAAAAATAGTTGCGGGTGACTTAGCTCTAGGAGAATCCTTTACTTTTTAAGCACGTCATTTCCCGTAAAAGAAATTGTCACGATTATTTTTAAACAGCGCTGACATCTGCAGAAAAATGGAAGAATGCGAGAACAACTGAATAGGTTGACCAATGCTGAAAAAAGGGCAGTCGTTCCCATCACTCGACATAACTACCAGCAAGATGGCGGACGATTGAAACGTTCATCGTGCTCTACAGATCTAGAGAACCTGTTTTGACGACAGCTGGATGTGCCGGCACAGCCAGCTGTCGTCAAAAAAGGGTCTCTAATCTGTGGCCTCGCGATGAACGTTTCGATCGTCCGCCATCTTGCTGGTAGTTAAGTCGAGTGATGGCAACGGCTGCCCTTTTTTCAGCATTGGGAAAGGGTTGCACCTCAAAGGGTTAACCCTTTGAAGCGCAAGTATTTTCACATCATCAGATGATCATCAGATTCACATCATATAGATGAACAACTGGATAGACTGTCGAACGTTGAAAAAGTGCAAACGTTGCCATCGATCCATTTAACTACCGACAACATGGCGGTCGATCGAACAGTTCATCTGGCACCACAGAACTAAAGAAGTTTTCTGACACAGCTGGCTGCACAGTGTCAAAAAACTTTGTATCACCAAATGGGCGATTCGATCGACCGCCATGTTGTTGGTAACTGAATCGATCGACGGCAATGGCTGCCCTTTTTCAGCGTTGGGACCATTTAACCATTTTTTTTTTTCGCCCAGCAATGAAAGCGGAGAAATAAGGTGGTTTCACGACGCAATCCTCACGCGTCAAAGGATTAAATCAGTTCTTTCAGTTTCGATTTTTGTTAAATCGTAAGAGCTTTAAAATGACTACGCTTCAGTATCATATAAGAAATAGAAAATCGCATGAACTATTGCATTAACTCAAAATTTGAATTTCGAATAAACATTGTTTAGAGAATGTATTTGCTCTGATGCTGAACCTTCTAAAGTTTTTAATTAAAATTTGTACATGCATTTTGATAAGCGCCTCGTCAGTTTCTCCCGAATAGCTTAGGTTCGGGCAACTCAACTGTCCTGTACTTGTGATGCCTGAACTCGGATCGAGAAATAATAATTTTTTTGTTTCTACTCCGTGAAGTTCAAAGTGCGTTCGTTTACTCTTTCGGATAAGCTTTCAAAATAAATGAATAAATAAGAATAAAAAATATTTGTCGAATATAGAGTTTCCTATTTTTAATGAATGACAAGACTTAAAAGAAATGAGAGATTTTGAAATTATATTCTGAAATTCGAAAACACCACACATTTATTAGGCTTGAAATTAGCGGTATTCTAGATTTAAAAATATAATAACCTTGCCGTATATATAACTTCCTATTATATTTATGCTGTAATTCTCCGTATTCGATGCATTTTTCTAAAACACAGTAGGCCCGCCCCCATAATACAGTAGGTAGGGGAGACTGGGGATATAGGATCCCTACTTTAGTTGACCATTATTTTTTCTTTGATGTAAATTGCCAGTTTTCAGAAATTTTTGACATGAATATAGGTTTATTTCTCCCTCAACAGATTATTCATTTTTCTTTTGAAAATAAAGAGATAATTTTAGTAAAATAACTTTTTTCCGATATTTTTATAACATATGCCCCCCCCCCCCAAAGGATACACGATCCTTTTGCAGGGTATATTTGATCCCACTCAGAAATTATATAGGCGTTCTCTATAATTTATTGTATTCAAAGGTTAGAAATTTATTTACATACTTCGGTTTACTAAATAATATTTCTATAAACAGCAAAAAAATATTTTCTTTCGCAATTTCTATACGGTCCCTGAAACTCCATCATCCAAAGTAATTTTTTCCTTTCCAAAGCCTTGGAAAAATGGTTTAGGTCAGCATATATTTATCTTCATATCTCTGACACTTTTCAGGATATACCTTTCAAATTTTGTTCATCACTCTTTAGTGCATGAGGTACGTTTTACTAATTGAGAATTCTTTTGCACGTGGGTGGTATACAAATTTAAAAAGTATATCATTTTGAAGTTTAACGAAAGGAATTGTTCTGGTAACTTCTTTTTCCCTACTTTATTTCGAACACTTTTTTTCCATTTACATTGCCCACATTTCTCTAATAGCTAATGAATTAAAACATGTTACTACCTTTTTGGGACACCCTGTATGAAGCGATGAGGATCAGTTGCGCCCGCGCCAACAGCTATCAATCAAATCGAGGGTCGAGTTACACCGGAATCCTTATTTTGCTTCCCCCCCCCTAACCCCCCCCCATTTGGGACACCCTGAATAATTTTTTTACTAATACTTAACCGTGCTACTATGCGTGTACTAGTACGCGTAGTTACTTAACCCTTTAACGCGCAAGGTTCCCGCTCTGGGAACACCAAACTCTGACGTTTTGACTGTTGCCAGTCACGAAGAATAGATTTGATTTCTATAAAAATAGTTGCGGGTGACATAGCTCCACGAGAATCCTTTACTTTTTAGCACACCATTTCTCGTCAAAAATGGTCACGATTATTTTTAACAGCACTGACATCTGCTGGAAAATGGAAGACTGCGAGAACAGCTGGACAGATTGCCCAATGCGGAATAAAAGGCAGCCGTTGCCATCGCTCGACTTAACTACCAGCAAGATGGCGGACGATCGAAACGTTCATCGCGCGCCACAGATTAGAGTCCCTTTTTTTGACGACAGCTGGCTGTACCGCACAGCCGCGTAAAAAGATAACCCTGTCTATTGTAGACTTAAATGGCTATCTAATGGAAGTAAATGAGCTATTAAAACTAGGAACTGGAAATTCTGTATCGTCATACATTTAGTTCCGTATTATTGTGTTAATGGACCGTAACTGCTCCATTTGGAAGGGGAAAAAAAAAATCTCTGTCAAAGTTCTCAACGGGCTAAAACCTAAACTAGGTGTGTAGGGGTGCAAACGGGACACGAGCCAAAGTCACCAAGCTAAGGTAGAAGCCAAAATGAGTGATTGTTCCATGGTAAGGGAAGGGGATGGAGTTAATCATGGTAGTGATGTAAATTCCAGCACAATGTCTCAGTAAAATGCTGGAAACGTGACACCAAAACTCGTTAAAAACTCGTTTCTCGTATTTATAGTAAATGTATTAATGGGAGGTAAATAATAAGATACAGTTCAACAAATTACTTAAATAGCTACAACGACTTTAGGATCCATATGCACTGTAAGAAGGAGGCGTACAATACTTTTATTACTTGACAGCAACATATAGTAAATAGAGCCGTCATTGCGGGAATATGCTCACCCATACAAAAAACCCTTAAAGAGTTAAAAGTTTGTGACTCAGCATTTTACTTTATAGCTATACGAATTTTAAATGCGGTTCTTAAAAAGAAGGATATCAAATTCTGAGTGACACCCTGGTGTGACTTCATAAGATTTGTTTTTTAATTCCACTACAATTACTTCTGTTTTATTTTCTAAAGAAGATTTTCACATTCAAGTACTGCTTTTCATTATCAAATACAACGTCAAATATATCACACTTTCACTGAGCCTATATTATGTATTAAAATGAATTTATTTCAATATTTTAATTTATTTTTTGCGTCATGCTGTCCAAAAAAGGCAAGTAAAATCTACGTAAATGTTTACTTTATGACTTAAAATATAATATATATATAATAAAATATAATTAAAATAAATAAACCGATATCATAAGTAAAATGTATTCAAATACATAGTGTGCTACAAAGAACACATTCCTGAAAATTTAATAAAAAAGTTTTCAGTAGGGAGCATACAGTTTTCAGACTCTTACTCCGTGCTGGGGACCTAACAGACTCGCAAACAGCAATTGCTACCTTTTGTATTAATAGATGAGGCTTTTCTGAAGTATTTCTTTGATTCAAACAATCAAGAAAGTTTCGCAAGTACCACAAAGCCAACAGCACTGTATTCACACAACCTGCCTTATTACTACTCCGATGAAGCTGTTTTGAGTATTATTACGCGGGAGTTAAATAGTCACCTATTTACACTCGATTAAATAAAGAAAAAGAGTTTTCTTAAATAAACGGGCGACATCAGTCACTTATTTCAGCACCGATTAAAATCACATATTAATTTTTAAAAAATCGTTTGAGCGGACTCCGAGATAAAGAGCGGGCACGAGAAAAAGTCCGATTCTAGCCGTGTATATAGAGTGTTACAGTTTGTTGATGGTTAGTTTGTTGGTGTAGGCTGCGTCACTCGTAGAACTGTCGTTCTCCATGATCTATACACACTTTACTTATAATTTGTGGGTCCTTTTAGCTCCTAAGATTTCACTGTTTTTCTACTTGTCACAAGTTTTCAGAAAATATATGGGTTTCTGGCAAACCGATATCATAAGAGAAAAGGCTTACAGTGAAACGGGCTACATGAGTATACTTAGAATGGTCACTAAACCAGTCGGGGATGCAGACAGTGTTGTAGCCTTCCAAAATTAAAATTTTGTTGAAGTGTAAATTTTGTAAAGTGGTTAAAATTTTGAAAAGTGGTAAAAACCGACCCTTTTCACGAAAAATTTTGGATTTTCCATTTTTCCCCCGGCACTTTTTTCGAAGCTATCTACGTGCCTAAGGCCAACAAAGAATGAAAGTGACGTCTCCATACAGTTAACTCTGACTCGATTAAAATCTCTCCGACCTTCAAACACACAATGAACCACTTCTAATATCAGCCCATAATCATTATGTTAAAATGTACTTAGTGCTCATGAATGTCCCTTGTGTATGCTGGATCACTGGTATCCAACTCAAACAATGATAAATTTTGCAATAATAATAAAATATACAGCCTGGAATAATATGCTTAAGTGTGTGCTCTGTGTTATTTTGCAGGTCTGCCCGACGGGCGTTGTCAACGAAAGCACGTTCAAGGACATTTTCGGTTCCTACTTTCCACAAGGAGGTGAGTTCATGCTTTTTGTGAGTTTCGGCTAATGGCTTTACGGCCCTTTCCTATGGGCGTTTCAAGAAATTTTTTCCAGGGGTATAAAAATGTCTAAATAGTAACAGTCACCACGGGAGGAGGGTGATAAGGCTATCGACTCCTTCCCTTGGGCACACTTAAATCTAAAATATGTTAAATTGTTAGGAAGTTTAATCCACAATTGAACCCATGTTTAACCTGCTTACTCTCATCATTGAAAAGACGCACCGGAGAAGACTCCCCTTTACCCAACTTGGAAGCTAAGCGGGTCAAGGAAGGCGAGTCTTCTCCGTAATAATGCGATCTAACGAGATATAGATGGAATTTATGAATTTCAAAAATGAATGGGAATGGGGAGAATGGCCCACATAGGAAAAAATTCTTCGTTCATGATTATCGCCTTCTGTCATGGAAACTTTTATAGATACGGGACAAATCCCAATCAAAAGTGGTGAGACCTTTTTACAGAGGGAGTTTGCACACGTTTATAGAACGATTTCGATAAAGAATTTAAAAAAAATTAAATGTTTCAGAATAAAAATTTTTGGCAACAGCTTATTATTTGAAATGAGAAATATCGTCTGCTACTTTTAAATTTATTCTTATTTCAAAATGTCATATGTAAACAAGCTGTGGATTGAAGGATGTGTTTTTGCGCTTTCCGAAGAGAAATAGTCTTATTCCGTAATTCAAAAACGTTGTGAAATGCATGGTATTAAAATTTCTAAGTGCAAAATAAGCAACATTAAAAATCGGCAAGATAAAAACCATCAATCATTATTTCTACATTGTAGAATACGAATGTAGATTCCATGTAGAAACGAATGTCCGAAAAAGGTACGTACTGTTTCAAATGTTTCTAAAGTGAAATCGCTGGTAACAAGAGAGAATCCGCCAATACAGAAATCAATTGCAAAGTCTTTAGATACATCTGTAGCAACATTAAATAAAATAATAAACCAGGATTTACAACTTAAAAAAGCTAAAAAACATAATGTTCACTAGCTTTTGCCGAGGCTTTTGGCTCAACACATGTCATACTTCGAAAACTACCACTGCATTCCTTGAAAAAATGAAGACTGATACAGGTATTGCATATATACCATTTCAACATATTCCTGCGAAGTCCCCTACGTTTCACCTATGGAATATTGTGCCTTTGGTCAGTTAAAAAGAGATCTTTCTAAATGCAAACCCATCACAACAGATGGACTCTGGAAAGTAGTGGAAGAGGAATAGATAGCAATACCCCTGGACATTTTACGAAAAGCTCTTCCATCATGGAAATCACGATGCAGACTTATAGTACAGAAAAAAAGGCTATCAGATCGAACATTTAAAAAAAATAGTCTTTACATTTTAAACATTAATTAAACGGCCCGGAAATCGTTCTAAAAATGTGTAAACACCCTCTGTAGTAGCCCTTTCTTGTCCATGACGCCATAGAAATGTGTCCTATTTTCGATGGGGGGTGAACTGTTTCACCCTCCATTCCGACGCCCACTGCCCTTCCTTTCCAGAGATGAATTTATCTGTGTAAAGAATTAAAGGACTGCTCCATTCAGGCGCGTAGCCTGGAAAATTTTTCGGGGGGGATATGAACTTATATGTGCATAAATAGACGGAATTTTATTACTAATCCAAAAATTTCGGGGGGGTACATATCCCGATATCCACCCCCTTGGCTACGCCCCTGGCTCCATTGTCTCTGGGGAAACGATCGCCGGAGCTTTCCTGTGGAAAAAACTGTCGGCAAATTCGATGTTTTAAAGAAATTTTACACCGCAGTAGCATTGATGAATGTTTCTAGAATAAGGGTAGGGTGATAGGGTGCTGGGGGGGGAGATTTGAAAAATGATTGAAAAACATCCAACAATTCGTTTAAAAATCTTAACCTAAGACCTTAACCCTTAAACGCGCAGTCTCCTCGACATGAGGACGCAACTGTAACATTTTAACTCTTTTGTTCACAACGAATAAATTTGATTTCAACAAAATACTTAAGGTGGACATAGTTACACGAGAATCTTTTTCTATTGAGTACATAATTTCTTGTAAAAACTACAGATTATTTGTAAAATGAATGTCAATATTATTTTTATCAGTACCGGCATCTGCTGAGAACTGGAGAATGTGACGAAAATATACATCCATGAAGAAACACTAGACTGCCAAAAGCCGAATAATTGCAGTCGTTGCCATCGCTCGTTTTAACTGCCAGCAATATGGCGGACAACCGAATTTGGTCGGTCGAACGTTTTTGACACAGCTGGCTGTGTCAAAAACGTTCTCTAGCTCTGTGTCACGCAATGGGCGATTCGATTGACCGCCATGTGTTAGTTAAATCGAGCGATAGCAACGGTTGCACTTTTTCGGCACTGAGGAAGGGTTGAGCTTCAAAGGATTAAATTAGTGAAGGCATTTTTCTCTATAGAAAAACATTGTGGTGATCATTTCCCCTGCGAGAAGGGAGTCGCTCCTAAAACTGATGTATTAAAGCAAAATCAATGTAATAGAGATAACTTTCACAAAAAAAGACCAAGGTCAGTCAGAACATTGAAGAAAACAAAGCAAGACTGATATTTCATTATAACTAGCAATATGAATATAAGTTAGTTTAAAAGTACATGTATGGAGTACTTTAAACGATCACCCTTGTAAGTAATTCAAAACCAATGTAGCTCATGCATTTTATGCTTATGGGTATATATCTGTATACATACATGTAATGCATGAAGAGACAGTAAAAAGTAGCTTAGGTTTCGTTAAAGTAGTTTTGATTTAGTTCGCTTAAAAGCAGGTTATACTTACTGTATCATTTCCTTACTAGTCATAAAAGAATTTCGCAACATTTTTCTTAAAGTTATGTTGCTTGTTTTTCGAGTTTTGAGACTCACTCACGCTATGTTCGAGGCTCATCTCCGTAACAAACATTATCATATATACTGTATTTCAGCGGTTCTCAACTTTTTAACGTCGGTGCCCCCCAACAAAGGCTAACTTACGGTGGCGCCCCCCCCTCACATTTTCCAGCATACATCCAGTTTTTTAATCTTTAACAATTAACATTTAGTCGAATTTTCTACAAAATAATATTATCAGTAAAGTTTGAATGAACATTTTAAGCGAAAATGGATATTCCTCCAGAACCAGATCTACCGTCAAAGGTCAGCATCAACCAGATCCGAAGGACAGCATTTAATATGGCGGCGCCATGTTCTTGATATTCCTGCAGAGTCACTCCAGCCAGATGTGGAAAATATGGTTCTACGATTAGAGCACATTGTTGAACGTGAAGGGGGATATATTGAGCAATTTTGAAGTTTTTTATATTATTTAACAAAGTAGATAAAATATGTTTATGTGTATTGAAGTGCCACTTATCTTCGTATCGTTGTACTAAAAGTTTTTATATTTAATAAATGTCAAAGGCATCATTTGAATTATCCGTAGTTAAAATTATATCTCATTTGGACCAATAGAACACATTCTTGAAGCTCTCTGAAATGGGTAACTTATTTCTTGCTAACCCTGTATATACGTATATAGGTTTAACAGTTATTCTTTGAATCGGTTTTTGTTTTAATTTTATAATTCCGTTTTATGACAAAACCTGCGCAATAAAAATTTTTAGAAAATAAACATGTTCTATTTTTAAACCTTTTATTTCTTAAAATTATTATACTATAGACAATCATTTTGAATTGTATAGAATAGTATATTTCAGAAGCCGTATTAATTTCTATTAAAATAATACTTGATTTATGTCCTAGTAAATCATCATCCAATTATAGCCATTAACGCAAGTTATCTTTAATTATTTACTAGCTAATGTTCGCCACTCCCTGTTGAGCTTAATAGATTGCTACCTGTTAACTATAGACTCATTCGCTTGCTAACAATTTGTCAATTTCAGATAATTTACCCAATTAGGGTTATTTAGTACGTTTTTTAACTAAGCAGTATATAAGTTTTTTTTTTTTTTTTCTGTATGTTTTTCGGTGAAAGTTAACTTTTATCTAGACATTCTGTCACGTGATAGATTTGATCTTCATGATTGCAATTGTATAGATAGCTAATGAATTTTTTTTTTTTTTTTACTTCGCTAATATTACTTCGCTTTTAATTACTTCGCTTTTATGCACCCACATATATATATATATATATATATATATATATATATATATATATGCAGGGGCGTAGCCAAGGGGGTGTTAGGGGGGTCATAACCCCCCCATGAGGAATTTTTGCCATACAAAATGTATATTCTTCACTCCTTTATCACACACGTGTATGCATATATGTGAGTTGCAATAGTCGTAACCCCCCCTATGAAAAATTTCTGGCTACGCCCCTGTATATGTGTGTGTGTATGTGTGTGTGTTAGTGTTCAGTTTTGAAATTTTGCTGATGATCTGAAATTATTTAAAGAGATACGGTCTGTTAATGATGCTTGTCCTTTACAGAGTGATCTTAATAGTTTATATGAATGATGCATTGACAACCAATTACTTCTTAATATTATGTGAAATGTAGTATTATATATATTAATACGCTAAGGTTAAGATGTTTGCCTCCCTTTTTTAAAAAAACCTCACAATTACCACACATAAATTTTATATCATTTTATAGAGAATTGCTTGCTCTACCGGCATCAACAACTAAAAAATTTGTTATTGCTTTTGTTTTTGTAAATTAATGGGTGGAATGCAGAAGTGGAGCCCATGCCAAATGACTGCGATAACGCACCATTTCTAGCAACCATTATCGTTTTTCTTCGTAATGAAGAGAAACGTCATAAGCTGTTGAGTAAAAATTTGCGTGAAGAGGTGATATTCTAGGAGTTACAAAGTAGTGGTTTTTGTAGATTTAGCATTAGTTTACCAGTGAAATTCGCAGTTAGTGCAAGGTCAAAGCGCATATGAAATAGACGTCATTGCAGGATTCATCTGTAACGCTTTGCAAGTGGAATCGCTCGTGAATCTAAAACCTCGATAGATGGGTGCAAGAGTTTTGTTTGTTGAGATTTGTGATTGATTTCGTTACACAAGAATCCGTCCAGCTTGTAAAGAATAAATAAAATAAATAATTTTTGCAATTTTGCAAAGTGATATCACACTTATTTAGTGCGAATTATTCACACGGGTATCGCTAGTTCTTAGTTATTCTCGTAAATCTCAAACTTTAATTTATTCATATCATATTAACAATCTTCCTTTATTTCGTTTGGATTCCATAACTGATTTGGGCGTTGTTTTTGACAGGAAACTTGACTTTTCAATCGATATCAATCGCATTATCTCTAAAGCTTACAAAAAACTTTTTTCTTAAGTGCAAAATTAAAGACTTTTTCTAACCTTCATGCATTAAAAATCTTATACTTTAGTTTGATACGCTCTAATCTTGAATATTGTAGTCTTGTTTGGGATCCGTATTATAAAAATAAAATGAAAATTCTTGAGCGGGTGCAGACTCAGTTTGCACGTTATTTATATTACAAAAGTAATCCTATTTACATTCCGAATATTTCTTCATCTTACTTGAGAAGTGTTTTTGGTCTTCCTAGCTTAAGTTCTCGCCGTGATCTATTTTGTTTATTATTATTTTTTTATAAAGTTGTCAATAATATGGTAGACTGTAGTGATATTCTTCAGAGTATTTGTGTAAATGTACCGAACAGGTCTCTTCGTAATAGCCTTTTGTGGATCCAATTATAAAATATAATTACATTTACTTTTCGTTATATAAATTTTATAAAATTTATAATAAGTTTTCTTTGGATTTAGATATTTTTAACATGTCTTTTAAAGTCTTTAAAGTGTTTTGAAATTTTGCAGTCATGACTGGTAGTTATTTTATCTCTGTATTTTATTTTTTTAAATTTTGTCTTATGTAATTTGTCCTTTTATATGCATCACTGTGAATTGATTTTAATCTGTAGTGTGCATTTCTTTTATAAATAAATAAATAAATGAATATATATATATATATATATATATATATATATACATTCAGTTGATCCCCTACTACAAGGTAGATACGTTCCTTGTTATATGAATCAATGCTGTAGGAGTCACTTTGATTATATCACATGCAATACACGAGCATCATTAGTAGTATTAACAGGCAATAGAGAAACATTTATCTTATTTATTTATGGCAGTGTTTCTCAACTTGTTTGGTTAACAGCACACTGAAAATATCTAGAATTATTTGCGGTCACCTGACTGTAAAAATTACAAAAGTTGTGTGACGCAAAAAATTGATAAATATAAATAACTATGAAAAATTACCAAATTTCAAAAATAATTAAATAAATAAATTCAACGAGAGGGCTGAGCCGTTTTTTTCATGGATCTTGTTGTATACAGCTCTATCAAAAATTGGCAGAACGGTTTTCCATACTATGAAATAAAAGCTTCGCGCTTCATAGTGTTTCAACAATACACCAAAGTGAAAGTGAACAAGACAGCACAGTGAAAATGAATAAGACACCACATGCTAAATACACAATGTCATACTGCTGATACGAGACCACTCAGTTTTAATAATTTTTCATAAACCCCTGCGGCACATTAAGCAATCTCTCGCGGCACATAGATTTGGAAACACTGATTTATAGTGTTGTACAAGCCTTTTTTTAGCTTGCTATAGGAAAAAAGATTGCATATTTTCCTTCGTGTTGTACGAATCTCTCATACGCATGCACATATTGATTTACAAATGCTTTCACCGATTAAAACAATATATAATGGAAATATTTGCCTTATTAAACTATTTTGAAAGTGATCTTCTATATCCTTGAGTCAAAAAATTACAATTAAAATTAACAACTGCTATGGGTGTAAAGCGAACATCGACAGAACATCATTAAAACAAATTTTCCTGATTGTTTTATTTTGTATTTAGAGGATGTTTACCACTACACAACTTATTTTCAACACCATTCATGATATTTCAGCTCAAACCCCCAGTTCATCAGAATTTGCGTCTTTGGAACTCTCCACCAATAATCAATCTACATTTACGAATATAGTATGACTTACAACGTGTAATATGAAGTGATGCATTTAGTTTAATTATGTTTCAATGAATTGAATTCCCTTTTTGTTTTTAGTGTGTAAAAGGACTCGTTATTTCACAATTTTTATCTTCTTATTTTACAGATGCCTCTCTCTACGCCCATTACGTGTTCAAGGCTTGTGATCAGCAGAACAATGGTACAATTAACTTTCAGGTTAATACTTGCAATTCTTAAATCGGCTATTTCCATTTTCTTTTTCAGATGTATCCCTTTAAAGATGTACAATCAGTGTAGTTAGTCTAAGACAAAGTTTAATTGAGAATTTTTACGTACCTGCAAAGGGATAAAATATTGGGGGAAAAAAACTGATTAGCCCTGGCATTCTTTTTAGTTTATGACACTGAAGTTTTCCATTTACATCTATTTAAAAAATTGAAACTAATAACTGTTTATATTTATTTCACAACAAAATTATTCCAATAAGATTAATAGTCATTCTCTTTGTATTATTGTTTGCATTTTAGTAGTTTAATAATTGCTATTAGTTTATAAAAGGCTGGAAGTGTTAGGGGCACCCAATAGGTGGCCCAATGTCGTCTGTTATGGGAGTCTTCTAATTGTGAAGAAATCCGCGTGAGAGGCCAGGAAATAAATTTTATTTTTAAAAGTCCTACTATAATGCTGCTATTACATGACTAAAACTATTAAAATACTATGTTCAAGTCTAAATAAAACAATTATTGCTGAATTTTAAAAACTCGATTTAAATATTTACATTCTCCATGTTTGAGAAGAAGAAAATAGTTTATACATTTTAATCTCGAGAAAAATAAACTGGCATCCCAAGGGAGTTATTTATAATTTCACAAATAAAGAATTTTCCTAGATATAATGTAAATTTTGCGGTATTTATTAATCTCATGCAGTTTTTAATTTTTGATGTCACGTTTTAAATTACCGTAAAAGAAATTCTTGTTAGTTCAGTTAATTTACCCAGTTAGTTTTCTAACAGAGGGATATTATAACATATGATGACTTTGATAATGAATCTTTACCTTTATGGAGAAACATAATCCAACTTAAAAAATACAATTTTTGGAGCATCAGAGATGTGTGACAATAAAGCTATTAATATGTAAGGTTCTTTTGATAATAAAAGATTGTTAATGAGCAGGGCTTTGGTTTTCGATGTTTGGCCGCATGTGTGAAGTTATTATTTTGCCGACTCCCCTATCCAGTAACAAAAATTTTATAGAGTCAAAAATATAGGACGGAAATTAAAATTTATCAAATTCATAAAAATGTGGAAAACAATATTTTTTCTTTCAGTTTGCAAGAAATGAATTGGGCGCAAATTCAACAATTAGATCGAACCTATATACAAACGTGCATGATAATAACGATGCCTCAAGATAATCGTAACTAAATTTCTTCAAAAACAAAATAAGTGCGACGAAATAATAAAAATTACAAAACTTAAGAAGTATAATTTTAGTTTTGAGCCATGCTGTTCAGTGTTGCGTTAGTCGATTAAATAAAATCAGTCAAAAGATTTTGGCTAACCCATGTTTCGCATTCCCATATGAGGTGACAGAACCGACCCTGTTATGAGCGGTTAAAAGTATTTTCGAGACGTCAGCCCTAAATTTCGTATAATTAGTGCACAAAACATTCACTTTCTATGTCATGGGTACAAAGTACGTGTAGGGTAATTCAGGGATTTATGCAGGACATTTTTTTTTAATTTGCGTAAAACATCTCTCCACATACAAGAAAATAAATCTTGCTGTGCTATTTAATGAAGCATATAAAACATGTGTACTGAGACAAAAAAAATATATATAAATAAAAAATACTATTTTCAAACAATTTTTTTTTTCTAAAACATTGCACTGCGGTTGAGACACCGCTCTTGTGCGGAAGTTATGCCGCGTTTTTCATAAGAGCTTAATCAAGTAATCTCTCTATTCTAAAAAAAAAAAGTAACGGCCGCCGGTGCCGCTGTCAAGAGCTTGTTCGGCTATCTTTTCCTAAACCGTGGGGATTTGAATTTCGAGAAACATGTCCACGGATTCGGAAAATTCCGAGGAACCCGATAAGCTGACTTAAATTTCGAAAATCGAATTATTTTAGAAGCTATTAATAGAAAACTGAACAAATAAAACATAATGGTTTGCCAGATTTGGCATAAAATCATTCATTCCTTTGCAACAAATCAATTCCAAGTATGTAGAATCGCGTGAAATTGACAAACATGAAATAAAATTACATCCATTTTAGGACGAATTAAAAAGTTATGAAATAAATAACTCAAAGTGTGTTACACAATATTCACAATTTTCAAATAGTAAGTTCGCTTAGACAACAGAATTTTAGAATTAGTGATTATTTTTTTATCCAAAACAGAATAACTAATTGTAACTGATTTTAAAAGCGCCATCTGGGCATTAGGTACGATCTGGCAAAATGGTATCTTTCTAAGCAGGATGAATCTAAACCGCGAGTTCAAAAATGTTAGAACCCAATATCTTAAAAATGAAAAATAATTAAAATGCAGATTATTTTAAAGCCGGTTCGGTCCAGCTGGAATATTTGCTACCAGTAGACATATTTGGTGGCGTTAACTATGCCATTATAGCAGTTATACTACACTTTGGATATTTGTCAGCGCGGCGAGATAATATAATTCGTGGTGCTAATACGCCAATCTGCAAAGGATTATGTTTATGAAAATATGGATAACGGTTTTCCGGGAGCCTTACATGAGCAGTAATTATAGGTTGTGAGCATGTGTAAATCGCCAAAAAGTCGCCATTGGCGGCAAGCTATCCTAGCTGTACTGTTGTTTTTATCAAAGAAAACATATGAAGTACTGTTTTCTTAGAGCTAATTATTAACTATACATGTACACAAGTCGCCAAATTATGAAAATTCTCCATAATTGGCTAATACGCAAAGTGTCCATGGATTTCACATCATTAAAATTAGTTCGAAGTTTAAATTTTTATGTTCCAAGCAATATGCAAGAACCAAGCAATGTGTAGCTTGGTAACATTCTATCTGATCCAATCTTTGGGTTTTGTCTGTTGAAATTATACATTTTATACGAATAAGCCTTATTAGGAACCGAATGCCTCATACGAAAAGCAAGCGTGGCGAGTCTAGGGGCCCTAGCTCCTGGTATTTAAAAAACAAAAGTTTTTTTTTTGTTTATATATTTGTATTATACAACACGCAATTTTGTTGCATAAAATGTAAAATAAAAGTTGATAGTGTATTAAAAAACATTTGAGAAGTATCTTTGAATGCCAAAGTTTATTATTATTATAAGGAAGTAAAAAGAATGTTCTACGCAGTGACATCAGCGAGCGTAGCGAATCTAGGGGCCTTGGCACCTAGTAAATAAAAAATATCAAAATAAATATTCACATCTGCATTATAATTACCTATTTAATAACAAAAAGAAGCTAAATAAGGACAAAGAGATGTATTAGTAGGTTTCATTCAATATTAGTCGGCTTAGTTCACCACTAAAATTAAATACTTGTTTTTTTAATTGAATTTTAATTGTTATTTCATCAACAACATAACATTAGTATATTTGAGAGGGAGAAAAAAGTAAATTAGTGTTTGTTATTTTTTTATTTGTTTTAGCATTGTTTTATTCTTTTTTTACATTGTTTTGTTCTTTCATAAAATGCGGGCGTTTTTAATAAAATCTGTAAACATATTTACAAATTTTATTAGAAACGCCCGCATTTTATCAAAGACATGCGTTTCTAAGATCAATATTTCCTATAAGCCAGAACGTTTAAATGCAAAATTATTACAATTACAATTAACGACTAATAACATGCCCAACTTGGTGCCAACAAGACTGTGCAAAATGAAAGGGAAAAAGTTAATAAAACTTAGTTAAATCCAGCAATTATACTCCATTAACACAAATTCAGCAAACTAAAAAATAACAGTGGGAGAGAGGATTTAAATATTTGGAAAAGCGGCATGCCGTACCAAAGAAACTGCGGCATGCATACCCGAATAGCAGTGAGGCATGTATCCCATTTCGTACGGTATAGACGTAACACATCACATCTGCCTGTCTTCGCAATGGAAAGTGGCGTAACCGTGAACACAGTTCTCAATACAGGTGCTACACTTAGTTTCGACTTCGAAAGCATACATGGATTCAATAATCTCTCTATTCTAAAAAAAAGTAAAGGCCGCTGTCGCCGCCGCTGTCAAAAGCTTGTCAGCGTATCTCCACCTAAACCGTGGGGATTTGAGTTTCGACTAAGGTGCCCACAGATTCGAAAAATTCCGAGGAACCTGCTAAGCTGATTTAAATTTCGAAAATCGAATTATTTTAGAAGATATTAATAAAAAACTGAAAAAATAAACCGAATGGTTGCCAGATGTGGCATAAAATCATTCATTTTTTTGCAACAAAGCGTTTCCAAGTATCTAGAATCGCGTGAAATTTACAAACATGAGTTAGAATTACGCCCATTTTACGCCAAAATAAAAACTATATGAAATAAGTAACTCAAAATGTGTTACACAAAGTTGACAATTTTCAAATATTAAGTTCGCTTAGACAACAGGAGTTTAGAATTAGCGACTATTCGTTTTTCCAAAACAGAATAACTAATATCTTGAAAATGAAAAATAATTAAAATGCAGATTATTTTAAAGCCGGTTCTCGTCCAGCTGGATTATTTGCTACCAGTAGAAATATTTGGCGGCGTTAACTATGCCATTATAGCAGTTACAATACACTTTGGATATTTGCTAGCGCGACGAGATGGTATAATTCGTGGTGCTAAGTACGCCAATCTGCAAACGATTATGTAAATGAAAATATGGATAACGGTTTTCCGGTAACCTTACATGAACAGTAATTATAGGTTGTGAGCATGTGTAAATCGCCAAATAATGAAAAGTCGCCATTGGTGGCAAGCTATCCTATCTGTTCCGTAGCTTTTATTAACTTTACAAGTACGCAAGTCGCCAAATAATGAAAAATCGCAATGGGTGGCAAATTCGAAGGGTGTCCAATAGGTTTTACATTATTAAAAATACAGCTGAAACAGATGTTCTGATTTTATTATGCTTTAGCTCCTAATTAATATAACTTTTGAATGGCAACATTGAAAATCATTGTGTTACTGAAGAGTGCAAATAATTTTTCCAGCGATTATAAGCGGAGTCCGCACTCCAGGTGTAGTATAGCTCAGGACCCGTACAACACGGATTCCCATAACAAAATATCTTCCGTGTTATGAGGGGGAGGGGGTCTACTGTAGTGTGAAGTTTAAATTTTTATGTACCAATGAACATGCAATAACCAAGCAATGCGTAGCTCAGTAACATTCTATTTGATTCAATCTTCGGGTTTTGTCTGTTGAAATTATGTCTTTTTCACGAATAAGCCTGATTAGGGGCCGAATGCCTCATACGAAAAGCGAGCGTAGCGAGTCTGGGGGCCTTGGCCCCTAGTTAGAGTAAAAAAAGCTCTTAATAGTAACACGTTTAAAAGTTTGGATAATGAAATCATGTGTATTTATCTCAAAATATAAGGATTGTATAGTTACAGCTATAAGTATTGAACGGGATTCTTGGTATACACCATTTAAGGTAATTTCACTGCACACCTTTACTGCTCGTGTGACTGCTATCTATCGACAATAACCAGGAATACAAGGGGTGCGGCATCTGTCCCTGATGCGGCAACTCTCCCGGAATCGCCCTATTCATTTTCCTTATGAGCACACGGTGGGCCAAATAAGAAACAAGACAACTAGTACTGTGAGGTTGTAACGAAAGTTTTCTTCCAGATTTGTTTGAATCTGCTCAAGTGGCACCCAGGGATTGAACTTGTGCATCAAGTTTATGCGATGCATAGCACGACTAATGGGCATTGCACTAACGTCCAACTCCTTAGTTAACTCTCCAGTGGTTGAATACTGATCTTCTACAAGTTCTCGCTGGCGGCCCTTATCAACATCAGTAGGCCGGCCACAGCCCTCTTCTTCTCGAATGTTGTAGTCCTTGATTTTCAACTTTTCGGTACTAAACCTTCACAGTGTCATATAATACAACAGTAATAGCTAAAGCTGTACACATAACTTGGAAATTCAGTAGTTGGCTTTTTGAAACAGAACTGGAAATAAATGATGGTTCCAATCTGGTAGCTTGACAGTTTCATTCCAGACACATTGTACTTAGTGGCAATGTAATTTTGTCTCTCTTTCAAATGCCAAAAATGATTTGACAAAATATGAGCAAACACGCCAACGTGAACTATTTGCGTCGATAGTTGCGGGGTGGGAACTTTCGTTACAACCTAATATTTTGGCTTTTGTTATCAAATGAAATACAGTTCTTCGTGCATCATTAAGAACTTTATTTCAGTTTCGCAGTTACTCGGATATAAGTTAATCCTCTTGCATATCCGCACAATATTTACACCGTTCATACCGATTCTTCTAGGACTTCCAGCTTTCTTTCAACAGCTTGTATAATCGATATAAATGGTGTGTGGCGGTGCAAGGCACTGTTTTGAATCCATGTAACTGCGAAATTGTTATAAAATTCTCAGTTTGGATGCAATGACTTTACGTGCTTGGTTCACGTCTTATGTCAGGGTTATCTATCTCCCGTCAGCTTATCAGAAAGTAAGTTATCCTCAGTAAGGAAGTGTTCGTTGTACAATAATCTTTTCGTTTTATGTGCAGGAGTTCCTGACGGGCCTGTCTATGATGACGCGTGGAGCCACGGTGGACAAGCTGAAGTGGACGTTCCAACTGTACGACATAGACGGCGACGGCCGCATCAGCAGAGACGAAATGCGCGAGATCATCAAGTCCATCTACCTCATGCTCGGCAAATACATAGAACCGCAAGTGGACGAGGACACCGCCATAGATCACGCCGACAAGGTTTTTAGGGTGAGTGGCGATCACGAAATAATCACACTCATTTATATTGAGAAAATATTAAGACAGATAAAATTGGGTGACATGATAGGTGGTCACTCAACTTAAACTATAGGCGTCGAATTAAAAAAAAAAAAAATCATTACATTTTGAGATTTTGCGAAACTGTGTGAATCTTAGTTCGCGCATCTCGCGAACAATAAAAGCGAATGAAATGAAATTGGGTGACAGGATAGGGTGTCCCTCAGCTCAAAATATAGATGTCGAATAAAAAAAAAAAAAAAAAAAAAAAAAAACGTTAGATTTTAAGATAATTCGTTAGATTTTTGCAGAAATCCTTCAAACTTTTACATTTATGTTTGCGCATCACATAAAAATGACCGACGCGAATACAATGAAATTTTGCGACATAACAGGTGATCACTCAAATTAGAATACAGTCCTCGAATTTTAAAAGTATTTTGATTGGAGTTTGCGAAAATAACGTTTCAGAATGCGTAAATTTTTGTTCCAGTATCACTAAATAAAAACTACAAAATGAAAGGAAATTTGGTGACATGTGATAGGTGGTCACTCTACTTAAACTCCAGGTGTCGAATTTTCAAAAGATTTTGGATTTTGAGATTTTGCGAAAATTATTTCCTAATGGGTAAATATTCGCTCGCGTATCACTTAACAGCGACAAAAGCAAATAAAATGAAATTAAGTGCATTATAGGTCGTCAGTCAATTTAACTGTAGGTGTTGAAATTATTAAAAAATGTTTAATGAAATTCTGCGAAAATCGTTTCAAAATATGTAAACATTTGTGCGCATCACGTATTAACGACTAAAACGTATGAAATGCAATTTTGTGACATGATAGATGGTCAGTCAACTTAAAGTATAGGTGTCGATATTTTAAAATTTTGATTAGGTGTTGAGATTTCGCGAAAAAAATAATGTGAAAATATTTTTAGTTGCGTGTAAATCACTGAAGCGATGAAATAAAATTTAATATCGTCACAGGTAGTCACTTAAACTATAGGCGTCAAAGGACTTTAATTTTTTTAATAGATTTTAAGATTTCGTAAAAACTCTGTACATGTTTGTTTCATTCCCGAAAAATGCCAGTGGAATTGAATGAAATCTGGGATTGTGTCAAATGCAAATTAATTCAAACGCTAAAGGCCAAAACTGTTTTAAATATTTCATAAATTTTGAGATTTTGAGAAAACCGTATACATTTTTGTTCTCACATCCCTTAAAAATGGATTAGGAGAATACAATTGAGTTTAGCAACATGATCAGCAACAACTAAAACAACAAATAACGAAATTTTTTGAAAAATTTGAATAAATTTTTAAACTGTTTTAAAAATGTTCATTTGCTTTTTTAGATTTTGAAATTTGTGCAAAATATTTTGAGGCATATTATTAACGTATACACTGAATCAAACAAATTTAGTTGCAGGTTAAGAATGACTTCGACTTGAAAGCTCATTCAACCAGAATAAAACTTTTAGAGAATTTCTTTTTATTTTTAATGAAAAAAAATTATCTATTGGTTTTATTCACCACTTTGTTACTCACTAACTTGGAATTTTTTAACAATACACAGAAGTTATAATTTTGCTTTCTATAATATTGCCAACATAATAATTCCATTCTTTGTACGCCTATAATGGTGACGAAAATCCAAACTTTTTGGAAATTTGCATTAGGTACAAACCCGTCAACGTCGGGTACTTCAGCTAGTTAATAACTGAAATAAACAAATACATAATATCGAAAACAAGATAAATTAGAAATACTACTATTAAAAATAAAAGAGAAAACTTTATTTCTGTGGAGCTCATGAATTAAACAAAGTAAAAGTGGAAAAAAACATTTTAAAAAATCAGAGCTTCGCCTTAAAAGGCTTAATCAATACTACGTTTATACTATTCTGTTAGAAATCTGTTGTGCCGCCGTTCCATCTCTTTCCTTTTAACACTGTCAATTCACGTGCGTGTGTATTTTAGGTAATACTGGACAAGAGGTGACTTCCAAGCACATTGACAATTCCACATCACGCACACATACAGCACGTGTCCTGCTTTATTTAATTGCAATTGTATTGTTAATGAATAATGGGAGGGACCAAAGACTGATGAATTCACAATCAACGGGCAACCATTTGTTAAATAAAGCAATCTGTTAGAAGAAATCTGATTTAGAATAGACGACTGTTTTGTTTTCACAATTTCAAATAATAAAACATTATATATGTTCTTTAAGAAAATATTGAATATCAAAAAAACACTAGATAGGGGTGGTTGTTTGAGCATTCACTTCTTCCAGTGATTCCGGCAAGAGACATAGAATGATTAATTTTTCTATTGAAATGTAATGGAAGAAAAAATTTGATATTTAACTGTCCAAGGGAGGGTTGGCAATCTGTACTACGTGTTGATTATTTCAGATCTCCCAGTTTCTTTTCAAATAGGCCAAAGAGGCGATTAAAATGTTAAATCTCAAAGGCGGGTATATGACGGTCTTTATATTGTAGGAGAGGGCGTAATAGCTACCATACAGACCAATACTTCCACTCCGAAAAAGCGGAATTGAGTGCAGCCTAGAAATAGAAGTTAGCAATTTTCTACACATGCTATTATTTAGGAATTACTCCTTTACACTAATGGATCACAATGTATAATTTATACAAGAATGCTGAAAAGTTTATTAAACATTCCTAAATTCAGATTAGAGACTGTATCATATTTTAGGATTTTTAAGGAAATTTATGTTTATCATAGCATCTAATATGATCTGGATGGAAAGAAAAACATGAAATGTTAAAAATTAGTACTCAGTAAAGAAATAGTATAACATCGTTTTATCTGTCGATTCCTATCTAAAACCATATCTTAGCATACTTTGAGCTTACAGATATTTTAACGCATTTTAAGTTTAGCATATTCTTTTCTATATATACTACAGCTTGCACTTTTTTTTATTTTCTATTGAAACAAAAATAATTTGAAATTTTCCATGATCATTTTCTGCGAAACAAAACTTTTACATTAAGTACTACGTTTTACCCGGTTGCAGTAACTATCTTTTTCTGAGCAAAACTTAAGCAGGAAATTACATGTTCATAATTCATATTTATCCTCTTTTTTTTACAAAAATACTTAAATAACTGTATTCTTGCCTCCATCAAATATAATATGAGAAGGAGATTCGTTCATTGCGGGGAGAAAGTTAGGAGAGCATAATACGTGTTATTTCTTTTGAAGAAGTTCTTTCGTTTTAAAGGAGGACGAAAAAAAGTTTCACGACATAGCATGTCTTTTAACAATTGTTTGTAATATACTGCCTTCCTTTGCGCCATAATTTGAAGAAGGTTAAATACATTGCATTTCAGTGACAGGATAACAATATAGCCTTTCTAAAAAAAACGGAAAAACATACTAAATATATGATAAAGTAACAAACGCACAAAAAAGATGCATTCAAAGTATGCATTTCATGCATTTCATTTCTTATTTTTACTTGTAAAAATGAAACTGCACTTTTCAGAAAAAAAAAGAAAGAAAGAAAGTGTGGGAGCTTTATACAAAGAGTTTAAAATATATTTTCTGCATTTTTTGTGCAGTTGATACAGCTTTTCGTTTCAACTCTATTTCTTTTTCTTCTTTTGCAGCGATTGGACCTAAACCAAGATGGTTACGTCACATTCGATGAGTTTTTGGAAACGTGTCAAAAGGTAAAATATTTTTTTTTCTTCAGTGTAAAGTCCTTCCTTATTTCTAATCTTTCTATATCTTTTTTTTTTAAATCAGGAAAAAATGTGCTTGTGTTTTTATATTATGTTGATACATATTGCTCTGTTGAATTTGGGAGAATAATGTTCATGAAAATCATATTTATCATATAAAAATAGAATATTACTAGAATAAACAAGAATAAACTAGTAATAGTCGACAGAAGTATACCGTTTATACACTTTTTGTTTGTATGTCCTTTTGTTGACCCCCTGATTCATTTATATTCTTTTAAATTGAAAAATGTTTTATTAATAAACGATAAGAATTTGATTGTACCGACTATTTTCATCAGGTGGAATTTGTGATTTCGAACATTCATTCCTTAAGACCTTATTTCATTACGCTACTTTGTCATACGACAATCAGCATGCAAATGATAATAATTGAATTTCCATGTCAAAAAATAAGAAAATAATTATTGGAAATTAAGAAATCTAATGTTTATAAGGGTCAGAAAACATACAGAACGTTGTAAACAACACACAAAAAGTAATATATTATTTAGATAAGTATCTATAACTCTTGTTGAATGTTTGTTGGGATACATTCGAAATTATTACCTATAATTATTTTAGAAAATGTTTCAAAAAGGAGAAATTTACAATTAAAAAAAATCAAATAGAAATATTTTAAGAAATTAAAAATTTATAAAGCAAACAAAAAGAAAATACTTGAATTACATATTCTACCCATTAACGAAATATGTGAATATAGGAATACGAAAATATTTCTTTTTAATCGCGAGATCTTTCGCATATGCTATTTTATATATAGAGAGAGATAGAGGGGAGGGGGAGAGAGAGAGAGAGAGAGAGATCTGAGTAATTTATCTTGATATAGACAGTGTGATATGTCCGCATTAATTCTCCGAGGTCGGCTAGAGTGGCTTTAAATAGAGTAGATGACAGCAGCTCTAAGAAGCTCGAACTAAGATGAATTAAATTACTATTTCAACTATATTTTAGAAGCTAGCTTTACGTTTCGCCGTTTTGATTAATGATACATGGAATATGTCCGCGGATGCAGTTGTTTGCGAGAAAAAGAAAAGGTTTTTTTTTTTTTTTTTGAGGGGAAAAAAGTTTTTTTCTTAATTTAAACAATAACTTGGAGTATAATGAATCGCTTCTAGTTTCAGTCAGCATGTTTTAAAAGTGAAATGGTGATATCAACAGTCAGTGCCGAGGATTAACTAAAGCAACAATTTCCAAGGTTTATGTTTAAAATGTTTGCTGCCATATAATTATTTAAAATTTGAAATAATTTGGATTAATTTTTCATTCTTGTCTAGATCTTAATTGTTTATTTGGTTGCCATTTTTTCGATGAAATAAACGTTTCACAGCCTTGAATTTTAAATTAAAATAATTATAAAAGTTTTTTGAATTCTTCAAACTATGATCAAAGAAATATGAGAACACTACGGCTGTAGTGAACGCAAATTACTAATTCCGACCCACATACATTACATTATTAAATTACATTATAATGTAATTATACTTTTTATATTCAAAATGTGTATTAACTTTACCAATTAAAGCGAACCTCTTATTTTAAAAAGCCTGCGTCGAACAGGGATCACTTCGCAAGAAACCGCATTTCAGTCGGTCCAACCATGTTTTAGTTTAGGAAAGTAAGATATATGTTTCAACACTTTGTATTATAGATGTATAATAGATAATTCCTTTCATTCCTTTTATGACAATGCTTGGTTTGTGGTTTTCGAGGAGAGAGAGACAATCGACGCTCTTCGTTGGCGGAAGTAAACACTTAGCGCAAATGAAAGGAAGTTTTGGGCACTAATATGCTTCTATTGGTCAAAATTTGGACTTCATTAGATTTAAGCCTTCTTCAGACAACATAGATCGTTACGGAAAAAAAAACCGCATTTGAATTGGTCGAATTGGTCATTAAGTTTTTTGGTTTAGTTTAGAAACGCACATTTCAACACTCTGTTTCATATATAAAACTAGCGGCGTGCCCGTTCTTCGCACGGGAAGGTAAGAAAAATCTTCTAACATATGCTATTCGAGTTGATTCCAGTGATGTGAAATCTAAAAATAAGAAAAAATATTCGACACTTGACGTAAAGGTACTCAGTAGTTACTCGTAAAGATAGTATGCGTACTAACTTGAGATCATTGTAATATGGCACAAAAACTTTGTCAGTGACATTCGCGATCAGAAAAAGAAAAGCTTAATTGTTTGCGGCCAAAACTCCCCACTTTATACCTTATTTCTACATCATACTTATTTTTGGGCGCGTGTGTTACGTTGTAGCATTAATACCTCAGACGCTGCATGATATGGACTACCGTTTTATTTTATAATTATATTGCTCATTTTGCTCTCTGTGCAACACAGCTTATTAAGTTAATTTGATATGTTGAGGTTATTCCCAGCTAACTGGCATTTCAAACATGTTTCAGATCTATTTTGCTAATGACATAACGTTTGTACAAAAGCTTGTTAATTTGATAGAGTTCAGCCAAAAAACGTATATCTTACATATGTACTGCCAAAAGTCGTCAAAACTTGGCGACGTTTTGAGCGATTTTTAAGAATACATACGACGACCGTCGTCAAACCGATAGCGAATATTATGTATTATGTTAATTAGTATTTTCTACCTTGTGGCGACTTTCGAATTTCCTACGATTTTTAAAAAATGCAACTTTCCTTTCATTATTATAGTTGCTGAAAAATCATAGGGATCAAAAATCGCCAAGGGTAGCTCGCGCATTAAACAAAATGCTTTGAATTTTTACAATGATCAATTTTTACGTCAAAGCCTTTTAATCTAATTAGACTTGTAACTCATTCTAAGCTCATGAAATCTACACTCATGTCCTTAAATTAAGGATAATTCAGAATCACACAGAAATTGATCTCTAAAATAAAAATTTCACCTGTGGAATGATCACACACATCTTGAAGAAGAATATGCAAATTACAGGAAACCACCAGATGGCGTGGATGGTACGTCACAATGACGAGAGTGTAAAAGAGGGGTATATAAGGAATGGTGGCAAAGAAGTAAAATTGTTCACAAGCGCTGTGAAAGCTTTTCAGTGCAAAAACCGCATAGTTATGGCACAAAGGAGGCATTTGGATGATGTTTTACGTGGCAGAATTATCGGACGACTGGAATGTGGACGTACCCAGCTGGAAGTATCCGAGGAACTTGGAATCGCCCAGAGTGTCATCTCCAGGCTTTGGCAACGATTCCAAGATGATGGTAATGTGAGTAGACGTTACAGCACAGGTCGCCCCCGAGTTACAACGCCGAATGAGGACCGCTATTTGGCAGTTACTGCCAAAAGAAACAGACGGAGTACAGGATCAGACCTGTCTCGTCAGCTCTCTTCAGCTACCGGTACGACAGTTTCAAGGCAGACCGTGTACAGACGCTTAGGGCACATTGGTCTATATGCTCGTAGGCCTGTCAGGTGTGTTCCACTTACCGCAACTCACTGTCGCCTGCGATTAACCTGGAGTAGAGAGCATGCATTGTGGACACCGCAACAGTGGTCTTGTGTGATGTTTTCCGACGAGTCCAGGTTTAGTTTGGAGTCTGATTCTCGCCGGACATTCATCTGGAGAGCGCCAGGTACCCGTTACCACCAAGAGAACACCATTGAAAGACACCGTTACGGTAGTGCAGGATGGCTCGTTTGGGGAGGAATTATTCTTGGTTCCAGAACTGACCTGCATGTTCAGAGTGTAACGATGACAGGCCACATCTATCGGGATGTCATTCTGGAACAACATGTACGTTTGTTTCGGGGCGCCATGGGTGCTGAATTTGTGTTTATGGATGACAATGCCCGTCCTCACCGTGCAAACATTGTAGACGAATGCCTTCAATCGGAGGATATCACCCGTATGCATTGGCCAGCATACTCACCGGACTCGAATCCAATAGAGCATGTGTGGGATATGCTAGGCCGACGAATTGCAGCCCGTCAACCCCCTCCCACCTGTCTACCGGAACTTCGGAGTGCATTGCTTGATGAGTGGCGTAATATTCCCCAAGATCAGATTGATCATTTGATACTCAGCATGCCTAGGCGTTGTCAGGCCTGTATTGCATCGTCCGGGAGACATACTCCGTATTAACCATCCTACTAACCATGTTATACTGTTTTTTGTAAATAGGTTCTTTTTTGAAATTTGGTCAAGGGAGTAAAACTTGCAACTTTTATTAATTATGTCAAACATATAGCATCTTTTTTGCTCTTTACTTTTTGTTTAATAAATAGACTTTACAAATAAGTCAAATTTGTTTTGCTTCTTTTTCTTTCTTTGCCTGAACTTCATTATCCTTAATTTATGGACATGAGTGTAAATGACGCCTTTCTCTGCTGCAATACCTAACATGAATTACTGAAAGAAAGGGGAAAAAACCACATTATTTTACTTACAGCAACTGATAATATGGAAGTTTATTATTTCGCTCGCGGTGTAATTTTTTGCCAGATCTTGCTGACCTGATTAGGATTTCTAATGTATTTTTAAACTCTTGACATCAAGATGACGCTCATTTTATTTATGATCGAATCTCCTGACATCAGAATAGCGTCAATCTCACTTGCGATCTGTAATTTTCATTATTGAAGGCAAATAAATAAATAAAGGAATCTCACGTAATTAACTTTTCACTCTATTAGATAATGTGGTATTTTATTGTTTCCCTTAATGTAAGCTTTAATTCTAACTAATATTATAAATGCGAAAATGAGTTCGTTTGTTTTTTTGTTACACTTTCACGATTAAATCGCTGAATTGATTATGATAGAATTTTGGTATAGAGATAGATGCAGCCCTGGAAAAGGTTATAGGCTACTTAGAATTTTTAATTTTTAAATACTTTTTAATTTTTAATTAAAAACCGTTTTTACGTTGCCATGCTTGGCGAGTTTCGCCCGTATAAAATGATTCATATTTTGATCTAACACAAATGCCATTACTTCAATGAAGTATCGCGTGCATTTGAAAAAAATGAAAGACCACCGAAATAATGTCAGTTTAACGCCAAATCTATCTATCTAGCTATCTATAATAATAAAAATGATTTTTCTCCAGAAAAATCTACATCACACAGAGCTTTGAAAATTTGAGCATATAAGCGCATGACTTCGGTAATGCGCCCATGAGTCTCAGAATTTTGAAATTTTAATTACTTTTTTAATTATTGACTAAAACTGTTTTTAGATGGTCATGCTTGACAAGTTTCGCCCGCATAAAATGGTTTATGCTTTTGGAACAAAGCAGATATTCTATTTGCAGAATCGCGTGCATTTGAAAAACACGAAATGCCATAGAAATTGCATTATGCCAAATTAAAAAGCATAAGAAAGAAAAGTCCAATGGTGTTCCTTAAAGTTCATAAATTTCTAAATCCTACCTATAATAAAAATGTGTACATTTTTGTGTTTGGATGTTTGTGACTGAATAACACAAAAATGCCTGAACGGATTTGAATAAAATTTGAAATGAAGATAGCCTGTATTAACATACAGGCAACCTTTCATGCCTATAGCATAAATAATTCTTTTACAAAGACACTCAAAATAATTCTAATACATCACACTCTACGCGCATTTTGTAGCTACAGAACCGATTATAGAACTTTTTTCACTAATTGAAAGTTACACTATTCCTTATTATTATTGTTTGTTCATGAATCAAGGCCGATTGGCTGCACTAGGATTCTAGGCCTATATAGAGCATTTCGACGTGGCTCTCCTCTCTGCGATTGGTCGCCGTCTTGCGTGACAGCTTGGGGTTCTCGTAATGTATTTCAATGGGAAAAACTCGATTTTCAACATTCAAAAAAAGTATTAAATTTAATTTTTTGGATGATTGTAATGGATGGAATTTGTTAATCAAACCTTCGACTTTTGTGTCCCAGGTGGCGTTTAATATTTTAAAAAGCTTAACATATAATATTTTAATGATATTTCAAGCGACTTTTTCCGCTGGTACTGCGTTCGGAAAGACAACATTATGTGCGGGAATGAACACAACATTTATTTTAAGATTCGGCAGGTTATTCGGATTACTGTTTGTTTACAAATATCATGTTGTGCATGTGAAATTTTCTTAAGTTGTGAGATTTATGCAAGAATAAAGTTGATTTTTGAATTATAATTCATCGGATATTCTGTATGCCCTAGAAAACATCAAATTCCATTAATATTTATATTAAAGAAGTGTTTATTTAAATTCCTATTACGATATATTCAGATTGTTTTTTCTTTTATAAACAATAAAATGTACTGCTTGTTATTATTTATCATAGTGTTCTTTTAAATAGGTAAATGCCTGTAAAATAAGACCAGTTATCCCATTAATAAAAAAAGTGTAACCTATGCATCGCATAACATATTTGTACATGTAATTAATTTAATACGTATGAATATGAATTAAAAAAATAATCCAATAAATCAACTAAATTAAAGACGTAGACCAATTAATGTAATCTTTACTTAGTTGCATAATTATTTAAATTGACAGTAAACATGAGTGCAAAATGTAAATTTATAATTCCATTATGTTACTTAAAGCTTCTGCCTTTTTATTATAAGATGGAAAACATTTCTGTTTTGCAATGTTAGCTCATAAAACTGTACTAAACAATTCTACAATTACATTTTTGAATTTTGTTTCAAGTTAGAATCAGAACAGAAATCAAAAGCTGGAACTCTGACCCTGTATTTCTTTTTTCTGGTTGAATTTTTACATATTACACAAAACCCAGCAAAGCTCATGAATACTTTGCTCCGAAGCCCAACACTAGTACATTAATTCATAAATTTTCCCCTTTTCAAGCACAAACTGATTTTAGCAGACAAGACAAATCATATTCGCTTCACCTCGACCAGATTTGAGAGTCCTAAGACCATCAGAATTTGGGTGTTTTCTGTATAATGTTTATATTTCTTCCTGCTAATTTCCGACTATTTAATTTTATTTCACTGTTCTGTGAAATAATTATTATATGGGAAAATCTTTAAATTATCGTTATTTTAGTTAAATGCAGGGTGCGAATTGACGGGGGGGGGGATGCCGGGGATCGTCCCCGGCTGAAGAATGTAATGTCCCTGGCTAGAGAAATATTAATGGATCCCTGCCAGGGATACTATTTTTCCCCTGCTTAAGAAATGTTAAACTGGTGAGTGAAGATTTGGGATTGAAGTCAAGAACTCAAAATGAAGGTTGTATGTTAGTTTGTTACTGTACTCTAAGGCGACTACCTTAAAATTTCATCTCTTTTTTAAGCTAAAACCCCTCAAGGGTGGCTTCCAATACAGGTACATTGTATGTAGCTTGTGTATCTCTGATTCCATAGAATAAACAATATATGACTTTAGTTTGAATATAAGTCAGTTCCCACACTTGTCGGCGACTGCATTTGTCAAGTAACATCAGGTGAGTAAAGCATTTGCATCTTCCCTCCTTTTCCTTTTCAAGTGTCCCCCCCCTGGAGAATGTTTTCTCTCAAATGGAGAAAATGTTCCAATTCCCTGGAGAAAATGTTCAGTTCGCACCCTGGTTAAATGTGCTACCAACCCCATATTGCAGGGGTTTGCAGTTTGCTACTGAGTATTAACATAAGAATATTAAGGCTCCGGCACCTTTTTTTGCTAGAAATTGCCGCTAGCCCTGGAGAATTACATGTTTTCTCATTGAAAAATTTCTTTCGTTAATTCCCAAAATGTTACACTTTTTGTATATAACCCGCATACAAAAATATCCCCAATCAGTAAAATGTGCTCCATATTCTAATGAGGTGATGTACAAAATTTGAGAATTATATCCAGAAAAGTGTCAAATGTATGAAGATAATACGTACTGACTTAAACCACTTTTCAGTAGCTCTGTAAGGGAAAAAATCACATTTTAAGGGTCATATGGATAATTTGAAAGAATATGTTACATTCAAATTCAAGTATAGACCCCCAATCATCTTTGTTTATAGATATCTCTTAAGACCTTTTATGATGAAAGGCTGAAATTTTGTACATAATCTCATTTGTGCATGGGGTACATTTTACTTATTGGGAATTTTTTTGTATGGTAGTTGTAAGCAAATTTAAAAAGTGTTAACTCTTTGAAAATTAACAAGAGGAATTTTTTCTTAACATAGTCTTTTCTTTTACCTTATTAGCACTTGGGTGCTATTTCTTTCTAGCACGGTGTGGCAAGTAGACACTTTTCAAGTTTCTTGGTTTATGGCACATTTTCAATATTCTTGGGACTTGGTATAATCACTTTTAGTGATTACATCGTGCAACCATGTTTTTCGGTTCAATCACAACTAGTGTGTCGGTGAAAGATTTTCCAATATGCACTAATCCAAAACATTTCACCACTAGGGGCTAAACTACAATTGATGAAATTTTCAGTAACAGAAGTATGCGAACAGGAGTCTATAGGAGCGCTTACAGTTACCATATGGTTAGATAATGGTCCGGTGACGATCAGCCACCTCCCTCAAAAACTGCGTCAAAAGTCTCCAAACTTGGCAACTTTTGGTGTATATATTTCATTCGCATATCTCAAAAACTATTAGTCGTAGATTGCTGAGATTTTATATACAAGATTGTTGTAACATCTAGTTGTACACCTAGATTTTTGATTCCAATCTTTTGGAGAGTTTGCAGGACCACCCAAAAGAATTTTGGTACTTGCATGTTATCCAAGCGGCCTGCTAAGACGAGCGATTTTTCGCTTAGATAAATGCAGGTTACTTGAAATCATGATGGTTCTGAATACAACTGGCAGCAGTTTGCCAGCATATTTTCAAAAAAAAAATAATTTGGCAGGAATGTCTACCGGGATAATATGCAACAACCAGAATTCCAATACATTAATGTCTGGAGTCAGTCATTGTTTGGTCCATGCACAAAATCTCACTATTTGCCATCCACCTTGTGAAGTTTTGCTGAAATATTGCCAATTTAACGCCAAAAATAATTACGCATTTTGCATGACTAAAACCACCATTTTAACCATAGAATGTTAAAATTTTGTAGTTAGAACTATTGTAACATGTAACTTTGCTTTTGATTGCTGTTGAGAGTAATTTATTTACAGGGTCACCCAAAAGATTTAAAATACATTAAGGGTCTATAGATATGTTCGTTTCATTAAAAATCTGTGATGAATAACTATTTCAGCTGTGACTGAAATCTCGCTAACTATCTCAAGCTTGTTGGCTTTTGTCAAAATATTGCCCAATTAAGTGAAACAAATCTTTAAAATTGAACTCAGCTTGGCGGTAAACTTTAGAATTGCAGTATTTTGTCTCTTTCAAACGAAATAAGTTTAGATGAAGTGCACTGAAAATATTTCTGATTTAATAGAGGTACAAGGAAGTCATGTGGTGTCCGTATCAGATTTATTAGTTGAAGGATGTGAAATAATGAAACAAACAAAGCAATCATAATAAAAGGAGTTGTATATAAATTTTTGCAGTTACTTTCTTCCATAATGATTGTATGCAAGAGAATTTTTTTTCAACACTATCATAAATTACAATGTTACTTGAAAATATGTATTCACATAATTTATACAGTAGCCAGACTATGTGCAAGCAAGTGATAGATAGAAAAAAATTTGAGATGTCAGTCAGACGATTTAAATTACTTAAGTTATTTACAAAAAAAGTATCATGTTTGACGATCTTTGGCTGCATAAAATGATTTAGGTTCTTGAATGTAAACAGCAGATAAAAACAGTATTCATCAAGAAAAATTGGTACTTGCGTATTATCCCGGCAGTCAAACAAGACGAGTGATTTTTCGCCAAGTTAAATGCTGAATGCATGAAATTATTAATGGTTTAGATACAATTAATAGTATAGTTTGCCAGCACATTTGACGAAAAAATAGTTTATTGGAAATGACCAACGGGATAATACGCAAGTACCGAAAAATCTAAGAATCTTCAGAATAATTTCTAATCCTAATATTAGTTACACGCAGAACAGAGTGGAAATAGATTTAGGTGAAAGAATAAGGATTTATTTTAACGAAGTACAGTGTAACCATTTAATCATCTGTCCATGGACGCAAGAAGAGTAGAACCTTCATTTCATGAAGTCGAAGAAAACACAGAAAAAATCAAGACAGCAAGGTGAAATAAAAGAGGGTGTCAGTTTAATAGGAAAAACACATTTATTCAAGATATTGAAGTTCCACTGCATACCTAATTTAGAATACTGCAAAAGAATAAAAAGGCTAGTAGCCAAGTTTAGTGATTATAAAGGAGTAGATTCTAGAGGGTTTTTTTTTTTTTTTTTTTTTTTTTTTTTTTAGGGTAAGCAACAATAAGTAATTGTACATAAACACATCATATGGCAGTTTCAACATAAGAAACTAACTGTTTAATTTATTTTTTTTTTTAATAAACCAACCACTGGTACAAAACTAGTTCTGTAAACAATGTATAAATTGATTTTTAATCAAAATATGTTTAAAAAAAATAACTAACAAACCAATTCTTTAATAGTTTTTATTCATTTATTCTAATGAATTTTATATGCCCATTTAAGAACAGAAATCACACCAGAAAGTGTTATCCATAGAAAGCATGCACTAAAATTCATGTCAATCTAAGGATAAACCTATCTAGTCAAAGCATCAAACTATAATGAAAAAAAATATCACAATCCTAAACTAGAAAGAATATCTAATTTTGCAATGAGAGTTTAATTAGTTGCGTACAGATTTAAAATTTTTACGACAATTCTAAATAAATAATGTACATTCTTTCATGCACACTGAAATAAATATTTACAATAAAATGGGGAGGGTGAATTTTTTGGGGGGAGGCGGGGGATAAAGATACATGTTAAATTGCATGGATTGCTATCTGAACTCCAACTCTGCATACTCTCTAATTTTAAATGAAGTATACTACCATATATTCATTTAAAATAAGTAAATATTGAATAATATTTAAATACAGTAAGTTTTGTTTCTATAGTGCAAACACATTTGTTATTCACACGTTTTATTTCTCTCTGCACCTAATCTAAAGCCGACGCAGACGAAGTCGCGGGTAGCAGCTAGTACGTTATGAAGAAATCAATACTAAAATTTTAATAATGAAAGCTTGCATTCGTAAAAAGGACGTCACTCTCACTTGCAAAATGTTTGGCTGTCATTGAACACGCTATAATACACTTATTTCAAAACATAATTGATGTGAATGGAGTACACGTTGAGCATATTCTGTAATTAAATAAATTTTAATATTTCTGACAAATTTTTAGCCTTTCCTTACGTCCCCCCAATTCCCCTTGGTGGTCAAAATTTGAACTGTTATTTTATCTCAGAAATCTTTTCTACACGATCTATATAACGTATATACCGAGTTTCTTTAAATTCCGATAGGCCTAACAGGTTTTAGAGGGAGTCTGAATAGGACCACTTTAATTATAACCACCATCAAATATAACCTGTCGAAAAAAAACGTGTACATGAACAGTGGTATTTTCGACATAGACGTTAGAATTAAATCATGAGCAATTAATTAACGGAAATATAGAAGTATCTATCGAGTTTAGCTATAGTATATCTGACAGAAAAAGACTAACGGGAAGAAAAAAAAAAGTCACAGAACGTTCACTTGTCTTACATCCTGCAGAATTCAGCCTCATGTATGATATTTGGGTGTAATTGATCATGATAGAGAGCGCGTGGCATGTCAGCATCAATTTTCCGTGGTTATTTAGAGTGTCATTAAATGGGGAGGAAGACGCTCGAACTGCTACACTATTACAGCGAGATGAATTTAAATTACCATTTTAGCTACATCTTCCACAAAATTTATGTTGTGAGATTTTGATTAATGAATGGTCTGTGGAATGTGTCCGTGGGAGGCAAAACACGCATTGTGGTGAAGTCTTCTAGTATCTGGGCAGGACTTTTAACGCCCTTAGTGTACGGGAAGGAGAGCGAAAAAAAAAACCAGTTCTTGGATTTTTAGTCTTATCTAATGCATAATTTTGAATATGAGAAATTATTTTCAATTTTAATAAACTGGAAAAAGGGAAGGTATGGTGGATGTGCGAGCAAAAGGCCAGAATAAACATAAAAAAACAGTAAATGTAACTGAAATTTGCATAATGACTAGATAAAAGCGCTATTTGGCAAGATTGTAATGAAAAAAAAATATTTCCCAATTTTTACTCTTTTTATTAGATGCCATTTTATTTTTAATTAGTGAGTTTTATCATGTAAAAATTAAATACTAACTCAAAAAATGCATAAGGTGATACATATTCTTTAAAATACATATTTTTTGATTGCCTAAAGACGTACTTAACTGATTAGGTTTGAACAATTACAGGAATAGAATAGCATTGGTTTAACAATGATATTCGCTGTATATAGTACTGGACCATAGTTTCCCTAAAGATTTAATATACTTACTTTTTAAGAGAAATGCGACATTTTATGCCCTTAAACAAGCTTTAGTTCGTTTATCACACAAAAGCATGGTAATTTTTAAGCCTAAAGAGATACAGCGAATTTCTTTTTACCAAGCTTCTGTCAGAAAGATGGATGAAATCACACAAAGATCCAAAACTAGTTTGGTACCATACCACCACATTTTACCAATTAAATAAACCCAAATAATACCAATAAGAAAGAAATCTTTATGGTACAGTTTGGCATAATCTTGCCAATTATGGGAAATCTTACTCAGCATACTTACAGTTCCGCGAAAATGAACATGCCAGTGTTTGAGTAAGACAACCGTAATAATAATTTAGGAGACAGAACAAACCCAGTGAATAAACATTTTGTTTATATCTTTTTAAAAAAATCTGATATATACATCACATGAGTTCTATTAGTCGTCTATTAAATCATAAATATTTTCTGTGCACTTCATCTAAACTACTGGGCAGGGCCCAAACAACAGCTGTTCTTAGATTTATGTATTGGAAGTCTTTTGGGTAACGCCGTAAGTAAATTAACCAGGTATTGGAAGTAAAGAAAGATGTGCACAAATATTTGTTATAATAGGCCTTAAAAAAAATGAACATTCTATGGTTTATCGTATTTTCAGGTTTGCGAAATACAATAAATATTACTCAATACATAAGTTTAGTCACTCTGAAACTGGTCAAACAAGATTTATGGCTGGAGAAAACAGATCGTTCTCACAAGCATACGTATGAACAGACGTCATGCAAAAACTTGTAACAGTAAATTCAGGCACAGTCAAAATCTTAATACAAACATTTAGTGAAATTGCAATACTTCGGACACTTAAGTAAAAAATCGCAACGTTGAAGATTTCTAGATAATATAATTGCAAATATATTTTTTCAAAAAGTATTATTTTGGATAAGCCTAGTGTATGAATAACACAAAAAAAAAGTCTGATGTGGACACTACATGACTTTCTTGTAAGTCACTTAAATTATAAATATTTTCGTTGCACTTCATCTAGCCTTATTTTCTTTGAAAGAGATAAAATACTGCAATAATACTAAGGTTTAGCGATTTCTAGCCAAGCATTTGAGATATCGCCAAACTGGGATCATTTTGAAAGATTTGTTTTTGGCACTTAATTGCTCGATATTTCAGCACATGCCGACATGCTTGAGTTAGGTATAGAGGTTTTGGACAATAGCCGAAATAGTGATTCATTACAGAGTTTTAATGAATTGGAGGTATCAATAGATCTTAATGTATTTAAAATCCTTTTGATGACCCTGTACAATACGCAGTCGATGGCAATCAAAAAAGAGATGCACAATTAGGTGTTACAATAGTTCTAGATACAAAATTTCAACATTCTACGGTTTAAAGATTTAGCTATGCGAAATGCGAAATTATTCTTAGTGGAAAATTTGGCGATAAATCGTGAAAGTCGATGACAAATGGCGAGATCTTGGGCATGGTCACAAACAATGATTGACTAGAGACATAATCTATTGAAGATGTTCATAGACATTAATGCATTGAAATTCTTTCGGGTGTCCTATAAATAAACTGTCCTGGAACCAAAAATCGAGATGCACATTGAGATGTTACAGCAATCTTATATATGAAATTTCATCAATTTACGACTAATAGTTTTCGAGATATGAGAATTAAATACATACACGCGTATACCAAAAGTAACCAAGCTGGTCAACTTTTGGCTTAATTTTTTAGGGAGACACGTGACCACTGTCCGACCATTATCTAACTGCGCGGTAGAACGCTATTGTGCTTAAATGCCTGAATGTCTCTAAAACTGACATTCACCATAATGTGTTGGAATTTTTTCAGTGATCCCATACAGCTTTAAATGATAAAGATATTATTATCGATGGATAGATACATTTTGTAATTCTTAACAACATATATAAATTTTGATTCGTTTGAAATAGCCTAGTACCTCTAAAATACGTAATGAATTTCTGCCCATAAAGCGTAATGTATGAAAAATGTTTTGGGTGACTGTAAATAAACTATCGATTGGAACGAAAAGGGTAGTTGCACAACTAGATGTTTCAGTAATCCTAAAATTTCAACATTCTACGCCCATAGTTTTTGAGATATGAGAGTTACATACGTACGTACGTACAGACTTCAGGGAAAATTTGGACAAAATGGACTTGCGGTCGGTCAAAATGGATTGCACATGCATTTATATGAACACACATACATGCACTCGATAAGATGTCTCGCAAAAACTTTTAAAAGTAAATTTAAATATTGTCGAAATTAGGGTACCAAAATTTTTCGCGATCAGATTACTTCCTTATACTTCGTACAAAGAAGTAATAACTGCGCCAAAACGATTTCTACGATTGCCTATATCTTATTGGCAGAGATATTGCCAGGAATTTTTTCAAGGACCGAAAATACGTAAGAACCGTAAAACCTTCAGCTTCTGCATTTAAGAAGTGTTTTATAATCTTTTTATGAATGGAAATGCCACTATATGTATAATTATGCCTTTTCATACATTTTAATATGGCACCGCTATACTTGGCAGTACTTGGCACCGCTACGATGGCCAACATCGGTTTATGATGACCCCCAACATTTGTTGCACCCCTATCCTAAATAAATTGAATGACAAATACTGATAAAACAAAGAAACATGATTTTCATTGAAATGAGTCCAGAAATGTAGCCAGCACTGCACTTAGTATAAAGAGCAGTAAGGTATGGGGCGGCGAAGCTGGCCGCCATGGTGGCTAGTATGTTAAATTTTGTTAAAAGTACAGAGATTCAGAATACATATAATTAAAATTTTAAGGAGTATTTTTGAATTTCGATGCGTGAAACATGCTTGCAGAGTTCGATGATCGACTGATGATTTACTGAGGGAACATTTCTCAACTGTTACTGATGAGTTCGCTAGATTTCGAGTAAAAGTTGGCGATTGGTTGCTGCTTGCTTTAAGTTGATTTTAGAAATTGGCCTCTCATCGACGGAAGAGTAATTGCTACCAGATAATAAAAGGGATGATGCGAATGGAATTTTGTTAAAAAAACTATATTTAAACATGCAGCATGTTTAAAAGTATAAACTTGCACTCATCTATGTTTTTTTTTGTTTGTTTCAGGATGAAAACATCATCAGTTCCCTACAGCTACTTGACACGGTGCTGTGACATCCGGCTCTGCCGGAGGCGGCATGATGAAAAACAAAAGAATTCACACGATCCCAACACGTGTGAAAGTGATAATTAACTTTTATAGTTTTCCCGCACAAAAAAGCGACAATTTTGCCAGCTTTTTTCTAAGAAGTGGACGAATAGTGAAGAATGTTTTCTGTTTCTTTCTCGCCACATTCTTCGACTTCCAAAAAGTGCGTTTATTTGGAGATCTGTGACGTCAATGGTGCTGCTACTGCTGCTTGGACGCACCGGAATGAGCTTTTGATACGTCCTCTCAGAGAAAAAAAAATAAAATAAATAAACTTATTCACATGAGACTTTTCATACACGTAAATAACTTCATAGGATTTTTCTTCTTCGAATCTAGAAAACTATACTTTTTTTTTTCATATTTCTCCAGAACATTGTAGTCCAGAGGTGATCTCGCGTAGGTTTAAAATAAAAGAGTTTAAGAAACTTTTTTCAATACTATAAATGAAAAAAAATAACAAACCTGCCTAGAGTTTTCATATTCATAGGTTTAGTTTTGAACTTCTACTCAGTCTGTGCGGAGAATAACAAAAGAAAAAGACTTCCCTTTTTGGACGAGCTCTTTAGACTTTATTTCTGTGACCATAGGTTTGATAAACTTTGATGTTTCAACAATGCCTAATGAAGAACGAGCGATTGTCGGTGGTGGTTTCTTTTGTATATTGTTGTGGTGTATTTAATGTGTGAGAAATTCGTTATGTTGTCCCGTGAGTGAAGTGTGTGCAGTTGGTTCTTTGTTTTATGTTGTTGAAGGTTGTTCACCGTATGCTTCCGTTTCATATTAGTGGCCTTGTATTCATGGATGTTGTCTCTGTTGTCTATAGTTGTTCAGATAAAGCTTCGTTCACAAAAAAATAGACATCAAATCAAAACTACGCAAAAATTGTTTTAGGCACCATTACTTAAGTCCACTCAAAAAAGATCCTTCCTAACACGTTTGCAGATTCCTTGAAGCACGGAAAGCTTGCAGTCATGCTCGATGAGTCAAGTCAAAAGTTTGAGTCCAATACTTTGAATCATGTCAAAAGCTTGCATTAAGCTTGATAACCCTTGATTACTAAACATCAAGCTTGATAATGTGCTAGATAATTCATGAGAATGTTAATTTCATATTGATATCAAGCGTTTAGTTCACAAATGCTTACATTTTTGTTCAAATGCCTTGAACCCTAGTAGGCTTGATTGCTTTTCTGTGTCTGAAATAAATATATGCGATGATATTAGTGACTAATAGTTAGAAAAAAATAATAAAAAAATACTAACCAAATATTTTATTAGAAAATTACTTTTATTTCAGCTCTATATGAGATACTCTGAGGCTTATTTATAATTTTTAACATTTAGACACTGAGGCTTGACGCTGAGGCTGTAGTATATTATTGTGAAATTTTAGTATTCTGATTATTGCTTAGAATGACAGGAATTTTTTAACGTCAAAACTTTTTGCTAACTATTTTTTGTTAATTCTCTAAAAAATATGTCATATGCAAATATTGTGGTTTGAATTTCAATAAATTTTGACAGTAATGGGAACAGTAATGACATCTACAAGCAATGGCCTGAATTACATCCTTGCTATACCTATGTTTATTTACTCTTAAAACCGATAGATGTCTGCTAGTATTTGATGGGCGTTGTGGAACAATTAAAGTGTTGTACCACGTATGGTACCCATAAGCGTAAAGTTTTCAAAATTATTGGGGGGGCCGGGCCCTATAACCACATATATTCACGTCAGTGGCGTAGCCAAGGGGGGCATAATTCCCCCCCATGAGGAATTTTTTGCCATAGAAAATGTATATTCTTCACTCCCTTATCATACACCTGTATACATATATGTGAGTTTCAGAAGTCGTAACCCCCCCACATGAAAAATTTGTGGCTCGCCACTGATTCATATACATATAACTCTTACTATATATCAGTGTAAATTATTGGAGGCGCTCGAGCTCTATGGGTCCATAAAATTCTACACCCATGTAAGGTAAGTATCCATGTTAGTATCTTCCTACCATGTAATAAGTTAAAAATAGAAGCAAAGTAAAAAATCCAAAGGAGGAAAAAAAACATTTTGGATGAGATAGTGCATTTTAGACACATCTGAACTTCATTTCATACTTTACATTGCATAATCTGATTTTAATTAACCAGAGCCTGGCGAGGGCAGCTTATAGTAACATTGTGTGTTACGTGGCGCCACAATGAATACTAAATCATGATTGAAATCAAAAGAAGAAAATTTTTAAAAGTACAAGTAAAGGTTTTTTTTAACCTTTGTAATTGGCGTGAAATACTTTTTTTACGTTTGTATAAATTAGTTTTCTGTATTTAGTGGTAAATTATTGGGTGGGCTCAGCCCCTATTCACAATTTATTGGGTGGGCTCAGCCCCTATTCACAATTTATTGGGTGGGCTCAGCCCCTATTCACAATTTATTGGGTGGGCTCGAGCCCCACGGGCCCATATAACTCTACGCCTATGATGGTACCAGGTGCCTTGTAGCGTTTTAAGCTTGAGTTGGTAAACTCAATCTGTTATTGCGAGAATTTCTCCTTTTCATGTGAAAGAAATTTCAAGCAACTAATATACAGGTGTATTATAATTAAAGTTCCACTTTAGCTACAAACTTGTAGCTACAAACTTGCAAAACAGGGATGAATAAAGTAAGCTTTTTATACACGTAAAGAAGATGACAAAATAGTACGGACGTCTGAGAATGCTGAATGGCTACGGAAAATGAAAACAAAACATTTGCAACATTTTTGTTTGTAGAGATGAACATCGAGAGTTTAAACAGGAGGTAAGGAAAAACAAGCCCTATAGCGGAATACACTTTCTCTAGATAATGTATTTAAAGAGGCGATGAGCACTGGGAGAAGAGGAAAATCATGCTAACGTGTTTTTTTTTGTTTTTTTAGAAAAGAGAGATTATCTTTGAGTCCTGGACGTTAATCGAACAGTCGCATTTTGCCTGTGTTGAAGCACCTTGCACCGTTTGAGTGCAGCCATCAAAATCAAGCAGCCTCGCTTGTTGTCCTCTGAAGTGGTTTATCTTCAAGACAATGGACTGGCTGCGTGTACATGGTCACTTTGCCCAAAGAACAAACTGACGAATTTGTGCACTAGTATCACGTGGTGAATTCCAAAACCGGGCTGCTCAATCCAATAATGGAAAGGAACCCATCGAAATGGAAGGGAATTTCCCTCTTAATTTGTCCTCAGAGATCCTCTATCGTCTTATTGGAATATTTAAAGTGCTTTATATCCAGAATGTTAGGCTGATATTTTTATGGGAACTGGTATGTGCCGGGCGCAGCTATCCTTACTAGCCCAGTGGATATGCCAAGCAGCACAGAAAGATCTCTGGTTGAAGTTCGCAAAGCTCCAGAGACAAACAATTCGTTTTTTTAGACCATAGATTAACTCAGAGAGAAAAAAATTCATTGGAATGGGCGTCTGTAGCAGTGTGAGTTTGATTTCCGAATCTTCAGCCTTCGGCTCCCAAGTAATATAGCATTTTTGGAAAAGCAGAAAATCATTAAAAATAAATTATAGTCTCTGAATTGCTTATTAAGTTAAAGGCTTTGATCCAAGTAATTTTTTTTTCAAAACTTACGTTGGGAAAATGGCTACACTAAGGTTCTTTTTTGAGTGATAGTATTAAGTCAGTTACTAAATTAAGTATTTCAGTGGCATGTGATGTGAATTACTTATAGTTTCTGTGGTTATCGATACAATTTGCTTAATTGCGCAGTTTGAGATGATTTGCAATGAAGTAACGCCAAAAAAACTCTTCGTAAAATTGTGATTTTCTTTTTCTCTATACTAAGAAGTAAAACGATTCCAATACCTGACATAAATGTCTGGCTTTAACTATTAAAAAAAGTTTTTTATTGAACTGTGTTAGATATTTCAAATAAATCTGAAATTTCGAATTTTCAATTCGAATTTAATAGGGTGATTTGTGAACGAAGCTATGCCTTCATTCCATTGAACTATTTTTGTGATTTTTAATAGTGTATATTTTACTGTTACTTGTTCGTAACTAGGTACTACTGTCTTTTTTTCATTTATAGTCAAATTTTTCAATATATTAATTAAAAAATGGTGAATTCTCTTTTTTTAATATTATGTTTCAGAGGTGCAGGATCTTAAAATCAGTTGGTGCTACTGTGTCTCCATATGAATAAATATATTTAAAACGTTATATTTCTGTAAAATAGCAGTAAGAGTTCACACACAAAGCATATTCCATAGAATGATTGTTTCCGGTAGCACAAAAGCTCCACCCTGTCTCAACTGCATAACTCCTGCAAGGTTAGCGATTAAATTAATGCAACTCTTACAGCTGACATCTAACCTTACTAACTTTCTAACCAAGGGTACTTCAAACCTTCCGATCTATGTAGATGCTGGAACGTTATATACAGCTGAGGAAGGGTAGGCCATTTGTATCACCCGAAACGATCGTCCTATGGCATATTTTTATTTATGTGTGACATTTTACGAAGTTCTTAATTAATTTAATCGCTAAACACCTTTCCACCGAGTTCTTCTTAATGAATTTAAAATGTTTATTTTAGTTTAATTGCTATTTTTTCAGAGTCTTGACTAGGTCTTTATATTCTTTAAGGAAATATTTTCCCCTGTAGATATTTTGAATATCAGTCAAACATTCTGAGTCTTCTTCAAGTCATTTCAAGAATTACTCGAATAAGAAAACGTTTCTTCATTAGATGAAAACAAATGCTTCTGGGATTAAAGCATTGAACATATACACTATCCACCTACAATTTTTTATGGGAAGGAAAAAAAAATAGAAACAGAGTCTAAAACAAAAATGATATCATCCTATTTAAAAACAGTTTAAAATTTCGAAATCAAAAAGTTTAATTTTCAGGGGGTCTTTTGTTGGAAATAATCAGTCATTATTCTTCACTTTGTGAAAAATCAAACTCCTCACAGACATTTTATGCCGTTAATTTAGTATTTTATTATTTTCGAATGAAAAGACAAGTGAGTAATAACTAAATCGTCATTAAAATGTTACTGAATTGTCTTTATTCAAAAATACACTAGAAATCTTAATGACAAGACTGGCAGAATGCCAAGACAATTCTATTCACTTTTTAGAGGATGATAGCGTTATAAAAGGAGCAGGGAAATTTGTTACTGTAATAATTTTAAGCTATTTGGGCTAATCAAAATCATTTTGGAATAATGGAATCATCACTATTTTTTTATAGACTAGGACTGGAAGACTCGCGGACTATTATACAATTATAATATCTTTATAAAATGTGGTAACCTAAAACTACTCAATATCCAAATGTAATTAATTAATCGAATTTATTTTAAGTTATGAAACTTAACAATATTACTCAAAATGTTTTAAAAAGCAGTACTGATTTTATTTAAACACAATTTTTATTGTTTTACGAATGTTGTAGATCTCAACTGACAGTTTTTGTAAATTGAGTCAAATCTCTTAGAGCAGTTAACACATTTTTTTCAGCTCTTTGTCCCCCGTAGGTGTTCTTTACGAAAATAAATAAGATAAAAACATACTGATATTTTTTTAATAATAATAGTTTATCTTTTTTATTGAAAAAAATCAGCTCCTCTATCTGTAGAAAATCCTAAATTTATCATGTGTGGTTCTTAGATTAAAAAAATTCGGCCAACCATGGAACTGCAAGCTCAAGGCTTTATCATCCACAATTGGGTGTGAAAGCTTAAACTTTAACTGGTATTTTGAGAACTTGCATCTTTCAAGCTTCCAATTCTTCACAAATTGACGTTATCCAAGACGACAATCCTAAGAGAGTTGATTTTTAGTTGGTATGAAATCAAGACGTTGAATTTATTTATTCATAACTGTATAGAAAGAGATGAATATTTTAGTACGAATATAAAAGTGATTCGTGTTTGAGGTAACTTTGTAACTAAATGGAATTAACAAACCAAACTGCATGTAACTAATATCTTACGAAATATTATAAAATGTCCACCATATGTAAATATGTATTTAAAGATAAAGTATCTTGCGACATCTAGAAGCTTGAAGCAACTACAGATTGCTTACAATCTATTATTCTCTTAAGTTATCTTTGTATGAAATCAGGGATATCTTAGTGCTTCTTTTACATATAAATATATGATTTTAGAGTTTTTAGTATCTAATTATATAGTTACATACATATGATATTGACCAAATGCATGTAGAAGACTCTTTTGAATAGGCCTTTCACTTGCAAGCCACAGCAGAGTAAGTTGATAGTAAATTTTATTTGCCAAAAATTTCAATTTTGCTCAGTTCAAGCCATTCTTTTTATGTCCATTTCATATAATGTAGAATTATTTTACAGTAAATGTCTTTTGCGTTTTACAAACCTAATTTTTGTCTGTAAAATATAGTTTACATATTTAGCTATTACTTAAGCAATTTGATTTTGAGCATCGGTCAAGCAAGAATTTGTAGTATATGCTTTCCAGTATTTTTTTAAAAATGGCTTCTAAATAAAGCCGTTATCACACGAGAAAGAGTCTGCTGGCAAAATGCATGTCAATCATTGTTACACTCTTAAAAAAATTTGGCGCAACATTTCACCAAAACATGTTTAACATGTTTTGGTGAAATGTTTTCACCATGTTCTCACCATGTTTTACCAAAACATGTTAAAACATGTTTTGGTAAAACATGGTACAAAAGTTGGCTTCATGAGATGGTGAAACCTTATTCCAACCTTTGGTGCTTCACAAAAGTATGGTTAAACCTGAGCACCAAAGGTACTTTTAAAATACTTTTCAATTACCATGTTTTACCATATTTTGGTGAAATGTTGCGCCAGTTTGTAAGAGTGTACTTTGCAGCACTTTACAAGATAAAATCCAGTTATTTTGAATTAAAAATAATAATGATGAGTGTTCTGGAAAACACCAACAATGAGAGATTCTATGGACATGTTTTGGTGATTTTATTGGTTGATTTCACTCTGAATATCGAAGTTTTTTTACCAAAATTTTTAAAATATAGTAGCTTAAATTAAGCTTTAGGGTTTTCTCCCCAACGTTACATCATTAACAGTCCGATGCATTATGCTTGACGTTCACAGAATTTATTATTCATTAAATAACAAACTTTAAAAGTATTCGTAAAATGCTTTCACTGTTTTTAATTTAACTGCCCTTAAAGAAGCTAGAATTATTAACATGAGGCAATAGAGATGAGACGAAGTCAAAGCAAATCTGGCTGGACCTTAGTAATTCGCATTTCTGATCGGCTTTGCCTCATGAGAAATTTCTCATTTTCTGCATTCTTTGTAAACAGATTTTTTGAAAGTAACTCAATGTTTTGGGATAAATATGGGTTTTTGTTACATGAAAAAGAGAAACAGGGTCGCCTAGTATGTACGTGGAACTCTTTGCGTACTTCAGAGTAGTCTTTTACAGCTTGGTGAGTTATGAGATTGGTCATCTGTTAATAAATAAATTTGTATAATTTCCGTCTTTGGAGAAACAAAAGAAATGCATATTTTGACGGTATTTCATTCACAACATCATTTCCGTCAGTAAAACTTATATTCATGTAGTTATTATCTTTTTATTAAGCAGTATTGACGGTAATGTGAATTATGTCTTGGTGATGACGTGAGATACTGAATAAATGCCAATATGTTTAATGTTGACTAGAAACAGCTTTGAAATACCGAATTTTATACTGATTTGTCGACACTGGCGTAAACTGGCATATAACATTGGAGCAGGGCAACATGTAACATTGAGGGGGCAAATTGTTTCCTGTTGTAGGAAAATCATTTTCAAATAGGTTATCGCTAAATTTTCTTAAATTTTAGGGGGGGGGATTTTCCCTTCTTGACCTTAATAATTTACGGCTATGCTTGTAGAGTTCCTCTGAAAGCCATGTTAAATTCTGCAAGCAACGCCTCCCAATTGGATACGAAAAGAAGTGAACTTTTAGTAATGGTTTCTTACTGATGCGTAAGAGACCATTTTCTTATGACCTCGATTATCTATGTTAAAAATAAAATATGAAATTAGTTATTTATTTAGTGTGAATTGGCAGTGAGATCAACGTTAGTTTTATGTAACAAGACATTTACCTTCGTGGTAACAAGTGTGCTACTGTATTAAGAGTTCAGTAAGGGTAATAAGCTTTTCCGCTTAAGTTACGTCACAAATTTTTTCATTTACGAAAGCGACAAGATCTTCACGGAAACAGGATGCATTTTTGGTTTCTGAACGTACAATTTTCATCGATTGTTTCGTGTAGGTTTTTTAAATTTGGGTAAAATTTAACTTCCTTCAGATGCTTGGACAAGTCATCTGCAACATAACTGTGCTAATGCATTGTCCACGCTTTACGAAATGCAAGATAAGATAAAATAGTATTCAACATCATGTAATGTTATTCATATGGTATGTATGAATGCTATAAGTTAAACCTAAAAAAGAGAATTATATGATGTAGAAATAAGGCATTTTTCGAAAGAGAAAAGTTTCGTCTGCATACCGTAAAGTTCTTACTTTTCTGATCGCCAGTTACAATGACGTAGTTTTTGTGTCATCATGTTGCAATCGTCTCAAATTTCCACTCTTGGAGTCAGCTTTTCGTCAGAAATCCAGCAATTTTTCACTATTAGAGATTCCTATTACTGGGTTTAATTCGAATTACATGTGTGTAAGGAAAATACCGTGATGAGAAAATACCGTCTCCTACCGTGCGGAGAACGGGTAAGCAGCTAGTACACCTTTAAAAGATGTATAATTTCTTTATTAACTTGAAATAATTGCTTATTTATATCTATGGGTGGCAGTTGTTGGAGTGAAAGGCTAACATTGTATTAATTATGCATGAATCATAAAATAGTAACCGTGTATAATTAGTAGTTATAACATTTTCTCAAGTAGAATAAACTTTTATAGCTTATAGGTTCAGAATTACTATTTTCTTCTTTCAGAAAATTATTTGTATGTGATGTATAATGGTAACCCGATTACGAGTTTAAAAAAATACTATTAACATAGACGATGGACCAGTTTTTAATCTCCCATGTTAGACATTTTTTCTTACTGTTTGCGAAAATTCTGGTTGCTTAAAAAGATTAGGTCAGAACTATTTTTCCTTGACTAGTTTAGATTTTTTTAAATACACAAATGGATTAAAATAAAAATATCAATGCTGAAGTATTTTAAAAAATTCCCTGCATTCCCCACTTGTCAGAAACAAATGAAACGTTTTTATCAATCCAAAGTGATACTCTATTTCATGAGTGAGATATGAAACAGTTTTATTTTATGATTAATACAACAATTAATCATAATAAGGATATTATAATAAAAACAATTAAATAATAAGTCACTTTGGTTAATAATTAATCAAAAGAAGAAATTAGTTCATCACGTACAATACAATGCTATTGCCTTACATAATATATATTATTTTATGCATCACAAAATTTGCAATGCTACATGATAACTAAGCAAAATATGCATTGAACATGTTCTTTAACATAACTTTTAATTTTAAAGTTCCATTTCTAAGCACGTATTCTCATTAAAAGACACAGTTTGTGTGATATATTTTAATTTTTAGCTTTTCTTCATAGTCAAAAAACTGAGACAATAAATCTTTTATCGGTTGATATGTATGATTTTTAAAATATGTTATATGATACAGAAACAAATAATTTCATGCCTTTTTTAAAACTATTTATTTGTATCTACACTGAATGATAGTAACTATAGTGTTTTATTATAAAATCTAAAATAAATATATGTAAAGTATGTGCCATGCACTGAGAACATTTGCTTGATTTACATATCTTTAATAACGTTTCTTGTTTATTTTTAATAAATTATCGGAAGCTAGTACGGATAACATTTGTCGATGTATTATTATATTTATAAAACCACAAAGGTATTTCAATTGTATGCTTCTTTTTCAGCATTTTAAGTGTAAATGTGTATTCAGGGTGCTATACCTACATTTTGTACTCTGATTTTCTTGTGTATTTTAATTTTTTGACGAAGTTTCTTCAGTTTAGCATCTTAGAAAGTTTATAGATATTAAAAAATCAAACTATTGTGATAATCGTAGTGACTAGATAATTATGTTATATATATTGATGTAAATAAATAAATAAATAAATATATATATATATATATGTAAAAATCTGTTTAGCAGCTGGTAATGTGAAACTGTCCTGCGTCAGGATCTATGAAATATCTTTGTTTTAGAGCGTTTCGTTAACACGTTTAATGAAGGCATTCAGTTCATAAACCTCAGAAGCAGATATGTATTCAAAAAAGAGACTTTTATTAAACCTGCTTTTTTATATAAATCAAATAACGTCTTTTCTGAAGTTTTGCCAAATGTTTCTTTAGAGAAAATGTCTCTAAATCCAGTAGAAAAGTGGATAAATTTCCTCAACAGAATAGCTAATTTTTAAATTAATTTTTCATAAATAAATTTTACTCTGACGTATCTATAAAACTGTGTTTATTTAAAATTCTAAAAAAAAATGTTCGAAGCTCATAAATCATGATGTTTTATTCCCAATTCTAATGGAGTAAATATAACACATCCATATCACATGCGGAATTCACTAAATGATGCTAATAATGAATTAATAATTCGTATTAACATCGTTTTCATTCCATTTAAAATGGGAGCCACTCTATTTTCTAATTCTATTAATCCTAGCAATGTGGGTACTTTTGCTTAAATGTTTACTCTATAATAGCTGACAAAAAAGACTTATCTGAGTTTTATATAAAGCTGTGAATTCATCTTCAGCTAAGCAATTACTAAGTGTCATCAAATTATCTTAACCATGGATCAAACTAAAGGTACCGTAGTAATAAAAACATTACCTCAAATAATCTGGTATCAGAGGACGCTTTCAATACCAGGGGTATTTTCGATCTAGGTGCAAGTTGTTCTTTCTTTTTTTATTAATGTTGCGCTTTACTGTGGTCAAAATCCAGTTTCTAGCAACCAATAAGCATTATTTGTGTTAATGACAATGCACTTAATCCATAATGACTTGAATAATTGTTTAATTCAACTATCCAACGATAACTAAAATAATTTCTATAGTTCTTAAGTTTTGAAAATTCAAAATGCACAAATATAAAAGAAATAAAATATTAACTTACTGCCTTTTAAAAATATTCAAATTTTTAATGCTATTTTAGATTTTCTGCATTTTCTTTCTTGTATTTCTCATGTGTCTCAGCAGATTTACCAAAATCAGTCGCATCCACACACGCGTATATGCATTTTACCCCTACTCGTGTCAGTGATATCTGGTGTTATCGGGGATATCTGTGCCGTTTTGAGAGCTTTAGTCTTTAAATAGTGTTAATACTTTCAACAAATTATTCCTTCTGTAAAGTAACAATGAGCAGGTTTTAAATATTAAGACAATTTGCATTTAAAAATTTCCAAATTTACACGGAAAGTCCTCAAATCAAAGGGAAAGATCTCTAAGAAAGAAGAGAAAATAAAATGAAAAGACTCTAAATTGGAGACAAATTGAATGAATCCGAAAATTCCACTTATGACTTGCTGAAAAATACAGAAATTTCGACACTGATAGTATTGCTACTTTTTTCTTTCCAAATATCCTACGTAATTCTACAACTCAAAAACCGATGTTAAAAGCATTTGTTTTTGAATTACACTGCTGGCCACCCAAATTGCAACACCAAGAAAAACAAGAGATATCACAACAAAATTTATTGTGTAGATAACATGTTGACCAAGTAACAAATGATTAAATTTACAGCATTCTATGAAGCGTGGTTCCTGCCAAAATCAGTACCCAGAGTAGCCGCCGTTGTTGGAGATCACAGCTGCCACACGCCTCGGCATTGATTCAAAGAGACTTTGAATGTGTTCTTGGGGTACAGCAGACCAAGCAGCTTCCACACGTTGCCAAAGTTGATCTGGTGTGACAGCTGGGGATGAACTCTGGGTCAGTCGTTGAGCAACCATGGACCACATGTTTTTTATCGGCGAAAGATCCGGAGAGCGCGCCGGCCAGGGAAGCAATTCAATCTGGTGATTGACGAAGAACCCTTGGACAATGCGTGCCACGTGTGGCCGTGCATTATCCTGCTGAAATATGGCTGTTGGCAAGCCCTGAAGGTAAGAAAGGACAACTGGCTCCAACACCTCGGAGATGTAGCGCTGGCTGGTTAAAGTACCGGCAATGCGTACTAGAGGAGTGCGAGAGAGATATCCGATACCGCCCCATACCATAATACCCGGTGCAGGACCAGTGTGACGGTGCATAATGCAGCTGTTCAGCATCCTCTCTCCACGGTGTCTCCAGACTCGAATCCGACCGTCGTGGTGTTGCATACAGAAGCGTGACTCGTCAGTAAAGAGAATTTCATTCCATTCTGTCGTCCACATCCTTCTTTCATCGCACCATTGGCGGCGGAGACGTCTGTGGTTCCGCGTCAGAGGTAGACAAAGCAACGGACGTCTTGCGGACAGACCATTCTGCTGTAAACGACGTCGAATGGTACGCGCAGACACTGGATGATGCGTTACAGACTGAATCTGCTGTGAAATGGTTCGTGATGTGACTGAGCGGTCCGTCACTGCCATGCGTACAATCTGCCTGTCATCACGTGACGTGGTGCACTGAGGTCGATGCGGTCGATCACGTCTGTCCGTCGTACCCTCCTGCACCCAACGATCACATATCCGCATCACAGTTGTTTGGTTTCGTTCAATACGACGACCGATTTCCCTGAAAGATAACCCTCAATCTCGGTATGCCACTATCCTTCCTCTGTCAAACTCGGATACTTGATCAAAAGATGATCGTTGTTTCCTACGAGGCATAATTTATCGTTTTTTTGAAAAAAAAGCAAGAAAAACACAATTGCTGTACTTGAAACCGTCGAAATCTCCAAACCTTAAATAGCGCTTTGAGGTGGCGCCACAGGCGCGCTTGATGTGCGTCTGCGCTGAAATTCTAATCATTTGCATATCTCACCTCAGCTAATGCATGTTGTAAATTTCATATTATTTGCATGCTTCCTTCAGGGTGTTGCATTTACGATGGCCAGCAGTGTATTAAAGTTTGCAATTTTAACCACGTGCCCACAAATACAATCTCTATCTACAAAATCTTTTACTTTAACATGATAAGGTCGCCTTATTTAATCTGGTTTGACTTTTTGTCTCAGAAACATGTACATTTTATTGTAATTGTTTTCTTTTTTCAATTTCAATTTTGTAAAATATACCTATTTAAAATTCAAGCTAAATAGTATACATGTAAATCCAAAATAATTAAGATAACTCTTTTTATTAAAAAAATGTATTAATTTTTATTGAAACAAATCGTTCAGTAATCTATACTATTAAAATCTGTGCGCATCTGTCTGTGTGTGTGTGTGTGTAGCATCATCTCCTCCTAAACGGCTGGGAGTTGAGTTTCGACCAAGGTATCCACGAATTCGGAAAATTTCGAGAAAGAACCTCCGCTAATTTAAATTTCGAAATTCGAATTATTTTAAGAGATATTGATAAAAAAACCCGTCAAAAACCCTAATTTTTGCTCTTCGCAATTCCGCGATTGCAACCCTTGTAGTGAAAATGTGAGAAAAAAGCATCGAGGTTGCCATGTTTGGCTATTTTATTAAATTATTTAGACTCCTGTTGTAAAAATAAAAGAATAATGATTTTTTTCTGTTTAGATTATTTACAAAGTTATTTTTTAGTTGAAGTATTGCGTGCATTTGAAATCAGAGCAGGAATTCAATGCTTTTTATGTGTAAAAGAATAAGGTATTGGGAGATTTCCGAGACTAATATGTATATTTTTTAGTTTGGCGAAAAAAAAATGGCTGATTTGGTGATTTTGAGAAAGTAGTAGATTCTACCGATTTGCACAGTTTTGGGCTTGGCGCAATTTACTGCGAGCAAACCGAAATAGGTTTAGGTTTGTGTGTGTAGGTTTTATTAAAATACGGCGTTAAACTTTAATTTTCCATGCAGAAATAGTGCAATTATTAAGGCGATTTTAAGCAATCGATCTTCGGAATTTTCCCCAAATTAAGTAAATTGATTTACCTTGAGGGAATGCCGCCAAATTTCAAAAGAAATGAAATTCTCGCATTCGGTAAATTGGAATAAATAAAACACGTTATAGTAATTTAAAATACTGCTATGCTACTTTTGAAATAGATTCCTGCATTAATTTTTGGCGATGGAACCATACACAAATAACTATTTCCTATTTTGATTGCTGTTAAATCAGTGCTTAGAGTCATTCTCTGAAAAAAAAAAAAAAAAAAAAAAAGGAAAAAAAATCTCGCAAAATGGCATACGCAGATTCCTTCTTTAGTACCTTTCTTAGAAAAGTTGGCGATAAATATTCAAATGTAGTGTAACTCCGTGTTTAATAGCGTGTGTTTTTTGCGTTTCTATTTCTAATTCTATGGCACGATTGAGATGAGCCAATGTAACGAGCGGATGGATAGATAATTTTTTTAAAACCCGCCAAACAGAGTATAGTAAAATAGGAATTCTGTATAAATACGAAAGTCTTTGGAGATGAACGAGAATGCCTATAAATATTGCATTTACTGTGAAGTTAAATTTAGGATACATTTTGGCTATTTGCCATCAACTATAAGCGCTAATTACGCCAACATGGCAGTTCTAGCAAGCATGAATAAATTTCATTTCATGTTCTATTTTAATATTGCTGCAGTTTCCGTAGTTACGGAATCCGTTGTTGCCACTCAAGCTGTTAAATTTAACAATTAAGTGAAAACACTCATTTCTACAGCTCTTGACTCGAAAATGAAAACGCATTGGATATGACACAATTAGAATATTATCACAATCACAACGTCAATAATGCGAACCTGTAACTTTGATTATTTTTAACTAAATTCATTTTCAAGGTCTTTAAGAAATCCTGTGTACTATGTCAAAGCCTCATATCTTAATTCCGATTAGTTTGCAAGAAAATTGATTAATCAGTATAAACTGAAGCAATGAAATTTTGTAAGCGTTTTTCTTGAAACGAGGAAAATGCAGATTGACGTCTTTGGTGTAGAAGTGGCGATAGGGAGAACTACTTAATTCAGTAACCTTAATGGGGAATGATAATTGAATATGCGCATGCACAAGGACCCAAAAATCAAGAGAATATGAAAAGTCAGGAATATGAAATGAAAATCAAAAATAAATCAAATAATATGAGATATAAGTAATAATAATACGAGAATGACATTGCAATCATGTGTACAACAAAGGTCCCAATTGCTTATAATATTCCCCTAGCAATGACTTAGTCCGACCAGTGGCCGAGCGCTTAGCGCTCTGAACTGGGAGACGGAAGGTTTCTGGTTCAAAACAGGTCGCGTCCGCCGACCTAACCGTTCGGAGTTTTCCTGTATTCCGTTCGGAAAATAAAACTGTACTCGCAACATGCATATGTTAGGAAACATATATGTCTGGTTTCCTCCAAAACGTAGCGTAAATACCGGTTAAGACCCCCTAGAAAGACCCCTACGGACGACAACCCCACCCCTTGACCTAGATCCCATGTGTGGAGACTAGAACAGGATAGTCTCCAGATTTGTAGAGAGTTCAATTGAACGCCCAGCGTCGTGTGCAACTTATAGAAGCAGTTCTACGATACCGGATCCATCGAGAAAAAGCCTGGGCAAGGTCATCTAAGAGAAGCTGCTTCTTTTTTGATCCCAGTCTAGTGACATTGACGTAGTTTTTGTGCCATCATGTTGCAGTCATCTCAGATTTGCACTCATGACGTCAACGTTTCATCACGATTTAAGTAATTTTTTACTTTTATAGATTCCGCATCAATGAGCTTAATTCGAATTATATGTATAAGGAAAATGTTCTTTTCCTACCGTTCGGAGAACGGGTACGAAGCTAGTCTATACTATTAAAATCTGTGCGCGTCTGTCTGTGTGTCTGTGTGTAGCATCATCTCCTCCTAAACGGCTGGGAGTTGAGTTTCCAACGAGGTATCCACGAATTCGGAAAATTTCGAGAAAGAACTTCCGCTAATTTAAATTTCGAAATTCGAATTAGTTTAGGAGATATTGATAAAAAACCCCATCAAAAACGCTAATTTTTGTTCTCCGCAATTCCGTGATTGTAACCCCTGTAGTCAAAAAAGTGAGAAATAAGCATCGAGGTTGCCATGTTTGGCTATTTTATTAAATTATTTAGACTCCTGCAGTAAAAATAAAAGAATAATGATTTTTTTTCTGTTTAGATTATTTACAAAGTTATTTTTTAATTAAAATATTGCGTTCATGTTAAATCAGAGCTGGAATTCAATGTGTTTTATGTGTAAAAGAATAAGGGATTGAGAGATTTCCGAGACTAATATGTATATTTTTTAGTTTGGCCGAAAAAAAAATGGCTCATTTGACGATATTGAGAAAGTAGTAGGTTCTACCGATTTGTACAGTTTTGGGCTTGGCGCAAATTACTGAGAGGGTAACGAAATAGTATTTTTAATAACAAGTATAAGTTTTACGGCGCTATACTTCGATTTTTCATATAGAAATAATGCAGTTATTAAGGCGATTTTAAATTATCTATAGAATTTTCACGAAATTAAGTAAACTGATTTAAGTTAGAGGAATTCCGCCAAATTTCAGAAAATTGAAATTCTCGCATTTTGTACATGGTAGTTATCGGTGATTAAAACCCGTTATAGTTAATAATAATTTAAATAACTGCTACTTATCAATAATATGCCTGCATTAAATTTTGGCGATGGAACCATATAAATGATAGATAACTATTTCCCATTTTGATTGTTGATAAATCAATGCTTCGAATGATTCCCTGAAAACAAAAAAATCTTGCAAAATGGTGTATGTTGGCATTTGGCGATCGAAGTACTGTGTAATAAATAATTGATTAATATTTGTTAAAGCAGCTCTACGGAAGTTTCTTTTATTAAAAGCTGTTAGAAAGGCGTAATTAATACTGTCTAATACATTTTTTGTTTTACGAATTGAAATGTATGTTGATTCCTACTTTAGTACATTTTTTAGCAAAGTTGGCGAAAAATATTCAAATGTAGTGCAGCTCTGTACGTATTATTAATTCCATTCCACAATTGAGATGAGCCGACGTCACTAGCATAGATATTTTTTTTTTAAATTCTGCCAAACATAGTATTGCGTATTGACTTAAGTGTCAAGTTTAATTTGTGGTTTGAGCTATTGGCCATCGACTGGCGGCGTTAATTTCGCCAATATGGCAGTTCTGGCAAAGTAAACATGAATAACTCATTTCATGTTCTATTTTTAACATTACTATAATTTCCGTAGCAACGGAATCCATTTTTGCCACTTAAGTTGTTAAATTTAACAATTAAGTGAAACCACTCATTTCTACAGCTTTTAAGACTCGAAAAAGTGAAAGCGCATCAAAAGTGAAATAAATAGAACTAATTGTAACAGACTTGCACTTTAAAAATAATCGAAGTTTTCATGCAATTCTACATATCATTAATTTTATTTCCTTCGCATGTGGATGTCATTTTTTACGTCATTTTTGCTGTTTTGCTGGCAGATTATCCGGAGCAGCACATAACCTCTAATGTATTTGCTCCTTCGGACATAAGCAAGAGCGTATGTCCGGCGCGTATTTGTGTAACCCCACTGTGTTAATCAGATTTTTCTGGTGTCACATTTTTTAGAACATTTTTTTACCGCGGAGATTCCGATCCTGAAGTAGTCCGATCCTGATTAAGCAGGAGTAGCCAAAAATTTTTCATGGGAATGTTACGACTATCGCAAATCACATATATGTACACATGTGTGCGATAAGGGAGTGAAGAATATACATTTTGTATGGCAAAAAACTCCGCTTGGGGGGTTGTGACCCCCTATCCCCTCCTTGGCTACGCCACTGTACGAAAGCATAAGTTGTCACGTCATGAAAAATCGTCATAGATGGCAAACTCCGAAGTTGTTCTGAGGATTATACAAAATTAAAAATTTTTCTTTTAGTAAATTTTACTTTTGATACAGTTCGGATATTTGGTTTTAATACATTTCGGCCACCAAGGTGAGATGAAATATTACTAAATACAGCAACCCAGAATTTTCTTAACTATTGAATTTGACAGTATGCAACTACAGTAGATTCCCTATAACACGGTAGATACGATCCGTGTTACAGGAATCCGTGTTGTACGGGTCCTGCGCTATACTCCACCTGGAGTGCGGTCTGCGCAGTATAATCGCGGCAAAACTTATTTGCGCTCCGTAAAAATGTAATGATGTTTGGTGTTGCCATTCAAAAGGAATGCTAATTACAGGAGCTAAGGCGTCATAATATCAGAACATATGTCTCATTTTACCGTGCTGTACGAGTCTCTTTTAACGTGTTACATGAAAACGATCGTAATGTTTTCGTCATGTTCTAAGAATTCGTGTTGTAGACCCATGTTATAAAGGGGTCAACTGTAATCTGTAAAAAATGGAAAATGAGATTAGTTATTTTTTTAATGCGAATTGACAGTGAGATAAACGTCAGTTTTATGTAACAAGTGTGATACTGCATTAAGAGTTCAATAAGAGTAATAAGCTTTTTCTCAGAAGTTACATCACGAACGTTTTCATTTACAAAAGCGACATGATTTCCACCGGAGCAGGGTACATTTTTGACTTTTAAATGTAAATGATGCATCCATTGTTTCATGTAGGTTTTTTAATTTAGGTAAAATTTAATAAAGTCGTGTGTAACATAATTGCGCTAATGCATTGTCCACGCTTTGAAAGATGCAAGATAAAATTGTTGTCAACATCATTTAATGTTATTTATGTGGTATCTATATATTAATGCTATAAATTAAACCTCACAAAGAGAATTATATGATGTAGAAATCAGGCATTTTTCGAAAGAGAAAAGTTTTGTCTGCATACCATAAAGTTCTTTCTTTTTTGATCGCCAGTCACATTGACGTAGTTTTTGTGTCATGTTGTAATTGTCTAAAGTTTGCACTCATGACGTCAACTTTTAGTCACGATTCAAGTATTTTTTCACGTTTTGAGATTCCGCATTACTGGGTTTAATTCGAATTATATATGTGTAAGGAAAATATGCGTTTCCCACCGTGCGGAGAACGGGTACGCAGCTAGTAATGATTAAAATTGGTATGAATGGGTCTGATAGAGTTTTAAATAGATATCACTTATGGTATTAAAATGGTATTTCTATGGCAAAAACAGTTTAACATCTTTAAGCACGAATTATTCAGCTAGGCATTGAGCATATATCTCTAAATGACTTTTCATTTGAATTCTATGATAAAACGTATTATTTATTTAATAAGTTGGGGTGTTTTTATTTTGATATAAATAACAAGCGGGGAGTTTATGCGAGGAACACACTGTCCGATTCACGGCGCCTCTACTCATCGCGCCACAAACGTTCCCTCTTCGGATGAAATTTTCAATAATGACTTACTTACACTTATCACTTTGGATGTTCATCTTGAATGAATCATCCAAAGTGATATTACCTTTCATATTTGTTTCATCCAAAATGTTCACTGAAGATGAACGATGAAACAACTCGACAATCGACCAACTTTTGATGAAAGCGCTAACTGATGATTCATTCATAGTGAAGGCTCGCTGAAAAATGTAAACAAATGATCAATTCCTTTCCTCCGCCCCGTTCACTACTTAAGTGGTAGCCTCTTGTTGAGAGGCTTTGCTCACCCGTGAAAGTGAGGTAAAACCACCGAACTTGATTAGAGATGGACGCGAGACGAGACACACATTTTTAACATTACGATATGGGGATTTTGCGAGACAAGACGAAGCTTTTAGATTATTTTGCGAGACGCGACAACGTCGTTTATTTTTCGTCTCGCAACCATCCCTCAACTCAATGAAAATATGTAAACAAGGATGATTTGGCTGAAAGACTACACTCAGAGTGATTGACTTTGGATGTACATCAAAAGTGAAACACTGCGTTAATCCCCTCTATGTCTTCCTTGATCTGTGGAACGGTCTGTAGATCAGTTTCCTTTTGAGGAAACTCCGAAGGAAGAATACCAATAACGTCTGATTACACTGCTTGACGAAAAATTTATTCTAACAGATGACAGTTGTCAAAAATTAGCACTCGATATTCGCAATAAATAAATAAATAAATAAATAAATAATAATTCATATCTCGGTTGATTCCATCTACGATGCATAGACAATATTACTTATTAAAATAATTGCATTAGGTTCATATTTATAATCAAATATTCAGCTGTATTATTCTTAGTTACAATTCTCTGCTATGTGAAAGCACATTAATTAACGTATTTAGTTTCGACAAGTAATACAGGGACTTAGAAACAGACAACGGCATGAAACTTTGATCAAAAGAAATCACTTCTCTGTGATTTTAATGATTATTTATATCCCTTTACTGCTAAAATTACCGCTGCTTCGTTATTAAATATTTCAATCTTTTGTTTTCTGGGACTGATTTAAAATTCAATTATGTAATAAATTTTAACTTGAAACATTAATGAACGCTGATGAAACAAGGAGAATCTGGACGGAAGACAAATGGAGATTACGATGCTTAAAAATTCTAGCTTATAGTTCAACAGGAATCGCCTTTACTTGAAAAGTATTTGCTTCTGTTGCACAAAATAATCGTTTTTCATTCCACGCTGTATATTTAATATTTAATAGAAGAAGAAAGATCTATCATGTCAAATACATCAACTATAAAACACTTTTAAGCATAACTGTCTTCCCCTTCCTAACAAACTTGGCGGTGCATCGTCATCCACCTTTGTAAGACTTAAAGTAGGCAACATTTGAATCTCTGTTAATATAATTGTACGAAGACTCGTGCAAGAGCTTCGTTATTTCCATGCTTTAAATGAAGTTTCAGCTGTTGTCTGCAAACTTTAGCAGTTTACTTGAAAAGGATAAATGTCCCTTGAGTGTCATACCGTAAATTGTTGGATTATTTTGAGTGTTCCTGTAAAAGAAGTGTTATGCTATAGACACTATTTTCGATGGCGAGAATCTATTTTTTAAAACTCGAAAATATTTATCAATTGTTTGAATTTATGAAATCTCTAAAATGCATTTTAAACGAAGACTGCCGTAGAGAAGTTATGACTGACCATATGTGCCAGTTGTTTTTACATGCGAATTTAGGACGGACACACAAACCGAAATAGGTAATTCCTTGTCTATTTTGTTGGAATGTTACAAATAAAAACCAAGAGTACTTTTTCTGAAGTATACAAAATTTAAAGAAGAAAAAAGTCATCCTGTTTAAACAAATTAACTCATTTACAATACAATTAATTTTCTTACATAAGCTTATGTAATTAAAACTAAACATCTAAAATAACTAAAACATGCTATATCGGGCAATTTATTGCTTATTCACAACTAACAGAAAAATACCGGAATAATATTTTCTGCGGAACGAATACTTCTGTAAGCGGACCACGAAACTTAAAAAAATATTCTGAAGATTGTGGGTTTTTAATGATACAATTAAGGGATACGATCTGCGCAAGGAATGTAGGCCCTTATTGACGAAAATGGAGGATAAACTGATTTTGATCCTCTAAAAAATATTTTTTAACAGGGTATGAAAATTAATGCTCTTTTATTTTAAGTTTTTGGTTTTTAAATGGAAATATTTAAGTTTTATTTAAGTTGCTTTAATATATGAACAATGCAGAATGCTAAGCAGTTCAATAAAAGAAAAAATTGAAAAATACTGTGTAAAAATATATATTTGACATCCGACGCTGTAGCTGGGTTACACATACTCCTGGTATGATTCTGTTAGCTTTTCCTTGCTTAGCTAAGTCCGAGTTTCTTCACAGTGAAGATGTATGGTTTTATCTCAACAACGCATGTATCATTAACTAACATCACATGCATATTTTAAAGTAATAAAACAGCAGAAATCTGATATGTACATTTAATAAACAAATATTTCATCAAGAATTAATAATAGGGGAGTAAAATGTTACATACACACATATGGAAACCAAAATATACCAAATAAAAAAAAAATCTTTAATTTCTAAAAACAAAGCATACGAATACTTTTGAGTTCGGTGAATGTTTGAACCGAGGTTTGATCTAGGACTGTACCCAAGCCTTGTAATCGAAACTTTTTATGAGCAATAGAGTTTAATTTGGCGTCATTCATTCCCACTATTTAACTTTATGTGTAAATTCATGTTTTATTGTTATTATGCTGCTTGTATCTGTAATCAATAATAAACATGGATATGCAGTATCAGATTTTTTTTCCCATAAAAAATAAGTGTTTTCGTATATCTTGTATTATTTATGTTTTAATGTGAGAAAATCTGCAAGGACTCCCTAGATGATTTCTTTTAACAAAATAAAAGCTATGACTAAATAAATAAACATTAAAAATAATTTTAAGTATGGAATAATTTTGTGACTTGCCAAATTTTTCTGAAAATAATTTCCACGAATGCATGTCACACCGGGCTCCTTTAGGAAACACAAGCGAACACAAAATTTAAATAAAAGAGAACACATTTTAATTGTCGACTTTCTGTGAAAATTTCCTTTATAAAAAAAAAATTCATATGCTTTTCCAATTTATTAAACACCATAAATAGGTAATGGAACTCCAGCTAACACACTGACACACATTGTTATTCTAATTAATTACTAATTTTTGGATTATTAATTTTCAGAATTACCATTTCAAATATTCGTTCTTGTTTTGGAAAAACTATGAGTTCGAGAATTATTTTTCTGTTTTCGCATCATTTGGAAAACCACATTTGAAGATGCTTATCTGCTTTGCTATCTTTTATGTCGATGTAATCGAGCAACAATTGGATTGTTGAGCCTTTTGCTGAACCATTTACCGAAAACCTGCTATTTTGGTCTTTATATTTTCAATATGCTGTGTGTGGCCCCTGACGAGAGTCTCAGTGTTTTTAAATATTTCAAACTTCCTTTACACATAATATTGCTTTTTGTGCTTCTTTTTTTCATTTAAGTGAACGCTCCACTTGTATTGTTTGATATAGGTATGATGGTATGTTCTAGTCATTAGTTTATTTTAATTTTGCTATACATATAGATATGTATTAAATCGTAAGGGGAAGTCGGGAGGAGTAGGACATTTTTAACAAAAATATTTCTTACGAATTATTTTATACCCGTACAACTTTGAAAGTTTCAAAATAGCATCTTGAGATATTTTAACATATTTAATTAATATAAATTTCATGGTAATTATCAAAATATTTATAGGCATATTTAAAATAATAGGGGAAAATGTCCCATTACTCGATTACGTGAAGGAGGAATGGGACATGTTTGATGGAAGTAAAAATGACCGCAGGATAAAATGAGGTCCTTATTTGTGTTTTGCAAGAATTTTAACTTCCATAAAGAAACTTGGCGTTAAATAGTTAATCAAACTACTTAGTAAATAAAATATAAATTTACGAACGAATTACTGTAGTTTGCCTGCTTCTTCTCTACAAACTCTTTTCTTAAAATGTTTAGATGTATTTTATTCATTGAAACTCTCTTTTGCGAATGTATGTGAATGTGTTTACTAAATTGGAAATACTTAAAAATTTTTGTTATAAACGAAATTATCATAAAGTGTTATACATTTCAAAAAAGACATATTTTGGGGGGCTAACACATGTACTTGCTAATGAATATTAACTACACTAAGGTTAAGTGCTAAGAGTGACATATATACATTAGTGGATTTTTTTTTAAACAAAAATTTACCATTGACTTAAATACATACACCTTTTATTCTTTGTTAGTATAAACGAGGAATTTTACTATTTGGCAGATATAGCTGTAAGAAGCAACGCGTTGTGTTCTTGCAAATTTAACACATTAAATTCGCTTTCAATGGGTTTGTAACCATTCCTGTCACTACTTGTAATACATAATTGTTACGATATCTGTATTTTCATTGGTTGTATTTGTGCTGTGACGTGCTTCGTTGAGCTAATTAAGCAGCTGCAAGAGTTTATAACATTTATTGTCCTAGTATAAATTTTTTTTCAGTTTACAAAGTTAGACTATAAGAGTAGAAATTGTGATTTCGAGATATTCCTCTGTTTATGTATTTATTTAATTTTTCTTTCCAGAAGAAGCTGATCTTCATATCATGCAATAGTGTATTGTACAGTCTTTGCGTTGTAAATAATGTAAATAGGGTACTGCTGCTATCAGAAGTTGCATTTATTTAATTTACATGATATATATAAATAAATAAAGATATATATGATAAATAAATTATATCGTTATATGACAGATCAATCGTGTCTGTTTACTTTCATTCGACATTTCTCACCATTTCGCCATTTCTTTGGTTACTTTTACCTAAAGCTGCTGAGTTAAGAAATGTATTTCGCCAAATTTAAGAAACAATAGTGAAAGCGCGCCAAAGCAGGCCCCCTAAAATAACAGGAAGGCGCAAGGGTGCGTTTTTGAATAAGAGAGATTTTGCCAAAATTCTACTCTTTGGCGAATTTAGGACTCATATTTTGAGCTTTTTTTTTTTAAAGCAATTTCCACTGTTTTAAAGCAAAAAACTGCTTATTCTACAAATTTTCTCTTTTTTTCTTGCTCTAACGCACTAGAAAAATATAATTTAACCCTTTGAGGCGCAACCCTTTCCCAATGCTGAAAAAAGGGCAGCCGTTGCCATCGCTCGACTTAATTACCGGCAAGATGGCGGACGATCGAAACGTATATCGCGCGCCAAAGATCTAGAGACCCCTTTTTTGACGACAGCTGGCTGTGCCCGGCACAGCCAGCTGTCGTCAAAAAAGGGGTCACGCAAAACATTCAAATTTTGACATGTCGTCAAAATTTGAATGTTTTGCGACTTCTCTGTGCGTGATGAGAGCAGTTTGATTCTAAACAACCACCTAATTTAAGTTTCTTTGATTAAAGAAGAAAAAAATAATATTTTATTGTAAACTTATACAATGGGTATCTGCTAAACAAATGCAATGTTGGGTACAACCGGAGTTCTTGTGCACAAGAATAGAGGCTTTCGCTAGCTGGTATATCTGGTTCCTTTTGTAGGCAGTGCCAGCAATAAAACGCTGACATTTTAATTTATCAATAACAATGCTTACAGTTAAATACTGCAGCTAAAAACCTATTGCATGCTTTCATGGAACTGCGGCTATAAGCAGTTATCGTGAAATGAGTTCGGTATTCTGGGAGACATTTTGGAATATATACAGGGTCGCCGGTGGCCAAGGAAAAGCTAGAATAGTCAAGAAATTATTTTAGCAGAAAAAGCCAAAAGATATGCAAATTTGAGCTAAAAACCTACAAAAATCTTGAAGTGAGATCTGTAAAATTATCTGAAGTCTGTATTTATAAATTAATTTTTATTAATTTGTAGGTTTTACTTGACCGGTGGCAACCTTCCATACACTAAAAATCCTCCCAGCGTTCCGAACTAATCACATGACTATTATCAATGCCATCGTATTTCCATGAAAACATGCAATAGCTTTTTCGATGCATAAATTAACTGCCGACATTATTGATGTGAAATTAAAATATCAACAATTTATTCCCGGGACTTATGAATTAAAGACCATAATGAAGAAGTACTTTCCGGTTAGAATTGTAAAAATTGCTTTACTTCAGTTCCCTTCTGCATGGATAGTGAGCCGATAGCTCATATCAAAACGATTTAATATCGACGGAATATTTGTCTGTTCATCTCGTCATGTGAATTTAGATTTGCATCCTATAAATAAAATCTAAAAATATCTAACAAAAGTCAGAAGGCAGCCACAGTCAGGCATCCGAAGACGCAAGCATTTTTCTCCAAATGAAATGAATAAATAAAATGGAGTCCAATTTCACCGAAATTCTCATAAATTTTAGTCCAATAAACTCCATTAAAACTGGCATTCGGAATGGATGTAATTTTTACCTCGTTAACAATCAAAAACCGAATATAGCCCATAAAGAAAACAGATTTTATTTTGGAAGAGCTTTTGAAAAGTTCGTCAAGTTTAAAAAAAACAACATGTAAGTTCTAAATATAAAAAAAATAGCAGTAATAACTTATTTTGAAATTTTTACTTGTTCTTCATGTTTCTTTTCATTAAATATTTTTTTTCTAGCCGTTTAAAAATGAGTTACCCGATATCTTTTAGGAATGAATTTCCAATTTAGTATTTCGCAGAAGACTTTCTCTTCTTTTTTGCTGAAGAAATTTTTACTCAATCTTAAACCCTCTGCAGAAGAGAATTGCTGCCGCTTTATCTTTGAACAAACAGGTTAAAGTCAAAAACATTTTTTTTAATTCAGCTATACATGTTACGTACTATTTTCTGCGGTGAAATTATTTTCACAATAAAATATATTAACTTAAAAATTAATTAAAACTTTGCGAAATAACTTACGGAAAAAATCAATACAATAGTTTCGAGTGGTACAAGAGGTTCACGCTTCTTCAATTAAAAAAAAAAAAAAAAAAAAAAAAAAAAAAATTCACCATTCACACAATTAGGAAGGTGTGGTGTATTTAATATTTTAATAATGCAAACCTGTTGTGTATGTTTTATGTGTGTTATTTTACGTAATTTTTAATTAACTTTACTTTTTAACACCAATTTTTTGTTCGGGGTTTTGTTATGTACAATTTTTTTTTGTTTGAAATGGATGAACGTATATCTTAGAGAATTTTTTTAAACATAATTAGTGACTAACTTTAATCAGTTGAAAGTCTAATGAATCTCCCTTTAAAAAAGGGGGAGAAAGGATGGGAAAAAAATTAGAAAAGAACTTTAAATGTACATACTTTTCAATAATGCATATGACAGTATTTCATTATAATATATGCACATTTGGTATCAACGGATGCCTGCAGTTAGCGAATGAACTCACAAAAGAACGTTTAAAAAATTAAAATTTGTTGGAAAGGATTTATAAACAGAAAAAAAAATATGGGAGAAGAAACGTCAATAAAGATTTCTCTCACAAACAGAATTCTAGCCACCCCATATCATTTCTTTAAATATTTATACTTCCATTGTGATTTTAATTAATTTCCACAATAATGAGTATACAGTTTTAACCTGCTTTTCAAGTTTCTTTAAAAATTAATAAACCTTAAAATTCTTTTTTTTTATGAAGAAAAAGATAATCCTCATTTATAAGTGATTATTTCTTTTAACATTCATCTCTGTATTTATTTTTGAAAATTGATTTCTATTCACCAAATGCACATCATAAGTAAGGAATAAAAAAGGGTTTCTGAGAGGAAATAAATTTTAAATTAAAATCAATACAGTACGTTAAAGAGCGTTAATTGTTCAAATAAATACTTAGCTAATTTGAATCAGAAAAGAAAATCTCTGCTTATAAAATCTATAAATCTCTTATTTTCATTATGTCTAGCTGAGTGACGAAGTATTGATAAATTTCTAATGAAATTAAAGGAAAGGCTTTAGAAAATATATATATATATAGAGAGAGAGAGAGAGAAAGTAATACCCCGAACTTACGCGATAGGTTGAACCGAGCGATAGCCGATTCGAATTCTCGTAAGTCGGGGTGTAATTAGAAATATAAGTATGTACAAACAATTTATTATTACGTGGTACCGGAGACTAAAGAAAACAATAATTTAGAAGAAAATATTTAGTAAAATTTTAGATTTTTAGATAATGTATAACAAATTGTACGGTTAAAACCGTAAACGGAAGTTATTTTGGAAGTAAACAAAAGACAAATGGACGAAATTTGAAAATAGCGTAAGTCGGTGAAGCGTGAATCGAAGTATTTTTGTATATATGTACTAGAGATGAATTCGGGCTCATTTTTTGAAGCCCGAGCCCTCCCGAGCCCGAGGACTTTTAATCCGAGCCCGCCCGAGCCCGAGCAATATTATTAAATTTGGAGCCCGAGCCCGCCCGAGCCCGAAATTTCAGCTAAAGACAAATAAATTTAACTACTTCATTAATAGGATACAATAAATTTTGGAGCTTCACACACCTTCTAGTCCCCCGTGTCGCTATTTTTTAAAATAAGTACGTCTATTTGTCCCATGAATCACTTTTTAAAATCTGTTTCAAGGAGTATGTTCAACAAAGGAGAAATTTTTCACGAGCCCGAGCCCGCCCGAACGCAATCGTGAATTACAGAGCCCGAGCCCGAGTCGGGCCCGGGCTCGGGCTCGGGCTTTCGGGCTCGGGCTGAGCCCGTCTCATCTCTAATATGTACGTATTTGATTATTTTACAAAAGTTTTACGTAATTAGTCTTTTCATTTATAGTTTCTAAAATATATTTAAATGATTTACTAATTTACTCTTACGTATTTATATTTAAAATAAAATCAATCACTTAACTGATTCTCTAACTAGTAGGTAATAGTTATCTTCTATGCTGTGGAATTGTGTAATACGTCTTGAGTACTTTTTGCAATTGGAAATTTGGGAAAATGTTTCGAACAAGTAAATTATTAAAATGGTACTCGCTGCTTAGTACAAATACTGTCGTGCTGAGGTACTTGGATTTTCATAAGAGGCTGAGTTTTATAAGCCGCAAACATTTTTTTGCGAAGTAAAAAGTGACGAAGTTGAAAAAAAAATTAGGAGTGTCACTTTTCGGTGCCGAAATTCGAAGAGAAAATCCAAAAAAGGAATAATAATGGAAATAAAAAATAAGGTTAATTTACTGTACATTGGTAAACAGTTAATCATTCATTCAAAGCTAATAATATAAACAAATTCTGAAGAATTAATCTTGAAACATGAGCGACACTCACTATTTTTCTAATTAAATGACTATAATCAGTGGCTTTAATGAGTATAATAGGACTAGCTGATTAAGCGAATATTTTTAACTAGAAGGGCATTCTGTCTGTTTAATAATTCTCCTGAATTTTTGAATTCAGAATTAAAACATCATCACGCAAACAAATGTTCAATAGCTTTCAATTTTACTACATTTTCAGAAACTGAAGTGCGATTCAGTTGAAACTATCACACTGTACGTGTATTTGTAAATTCACTTGTCGCTTAAATTAAATTAAACGCGACGATACATAAAAATCAACGTGGAACTGAAAACTTTTCACATAGGAACTTGAAGACTAACACCAATAATTAAAACAATAAGTACTTTTAAATACATATTTTTTTTATAATTTTGGGCTACATTTAAGCAACAAAATTCACTAATTATTCTAAAAAATTTAAAGTGGAATTATTTCGCAGAAACAAGAATGTAAATCAATACATTTGCAGAATTTTCCGCAAGAAGAAAAGCTCTTGGATGCTTTAAAAATCTTTTTTAGGTCATCAATACAAAGTAGAAAAAAATCTTGAAAATCGAACAATGCATTTTACTCGACCTTGAATGGCAGACTTGCCACTCTGTAGACTTCAAGATTTGAGAGACGATTTGACATAAACAAGTGACTTTATATGCGAAGAGAACGTTAAGCGGAAGGGTTACCATGGAGACGGGCACATCTTCAGGCCATAACAAGATCGTAAGAAAGTAAACGAAATTGGGTAGAAATTTTTCAATCAATTACAAGGAAAAGTTTAAATTATAGAGAAAACAGTATATTGAGATGCAGCTTTTTTTTCTATTTACTTTAAAATTTATTTTATAAACTTGTAAAATTTGGAATATGAATGCATAAATTAGATATACGGGATGTTTCAGTACTAGAGTTCAAAATTTCTATGAGGCGTAGGATACATTTAAATGAGGAATCACAAATTAATGCCGAGTCGCAGACATATTCTTCATGCATCATTGAATAATCATTATGAAAATCAATCCGACCAATAGTCGAGAGGCTAAGATAGTGTTTAGATTATTAGTAAATGGGTAAAATGTGAAGGTTCAGGGTCATGGCTTATAAGTCAGGCGTTTTGGACGGTTTTCTCCAGATGTAACGTAAGCACGCTTGAGAACACTTAAAATGTTATCTGCCCAAAGCATTCCTCCCTTTCGCAAATAGCTCTTGTGTGCTCTGCCTTCCCTAAAAAGCAACAGCTACAACATCATGGAAATTGTATTTTGAAGTAAGGATTAAAATATGATGATAGTTTGAAAAAGAAAATTAGATCACTTATAAGAAGCTCATTATTTAAGTTGACAGTTTAGAAATCCTTTTTCTTATGATGATGCAGTAATTGGAGCATAATCCTATTGTTTATGAAAAGTAATTAAGAAATTTAACTGCATCTTAATAATTTTTGAAAGTGATAAATATAGGCGCATGTGCGTTGTGCGATTGAGGCCAATTATTTGCACGAGGGATCGAGGCCTATGGGTGTGGTGCTCTCCGTGGGAGTCTTTCTAAGGGGTCCTAACCCGTATTTATGCTAAGTTTCAGAGGAAACCACGGAAAACTCCGAATGGTTAGGTCAGCGGACGCGACCTGGTTTCGAACCAGGCACCTTCCGTCTTCCAGTTCAGTGCGCTATGCACCATGCCATTGGTCGGGCAATTTAGGCACATGAAAAGACCACGTTTCCTACCCTATCGCAATATATGTTTCATGGTGGTTAAATATGACGTTTTGTTAAAATAAAAATTCTTACGTCAAACAAGCATACGGTTTTGTAAAATTATATTTCAGTTTGTCATTAGCATGTCAAATTTTAAAATCCTATAAAGTTTGACCGGTAATAACGTCATAAATATCACGGTCCTTCCAATGTAATTTTGACAGAGGATGACTGTAATCACTGTGATCAAAAATATTATATAATATGAAATACTCCTCTAGTTAAAATATTCATATTTAATTATTTTATTTCCTGAAATAAATCTTATGTATGTTATAAATTTTAATGTACTATCTAAATCTAAAATATAATATGTCAATAAAATCTAATATATTCCATATTATGTCTATACATTTTTTAAAGTACGCAAGCAAAATTGTGGTAAAAAACAGTAATTTGTTAAATACAGAAGCGAGCATTAAACAAATAATATGTCTGGAACAGAATAAGACAATTTATAAAAAGTGTATTTCCAAAATAATAATATTTAGCAGCAACGTGAAACAGAGAATATTTTTTAATGAAATAAAAGTTTCACATAGTATTTCTATGTAGATAAAACGTAAAGTCAAAACAATCTTGAAGAGAATTATTCACATTTTAAAGAACCCCACTTTTATATCAAGTGATCTGTGAAAAGAATTACGCACTCGACTGTTAGATGGGGATAAATATTACTTCAGATGGGGGAAAAAAAGTCATATTCCCATAAATGTGCCTGGAAGTTCTATTTTCCGCCCATAATGTGTTTTCTTGAAGGCATTTCCGCCTAAGCAGCGGAAGCACCTAACATTATCTTGAATACGATAAGTTTTTGAAATAAATTCACCCATAATAAATCCTGTCTGAGGAAAATAAAGGACATTTCATTAAATTCGAGGATTATTTTGTGACTAAATTCATTGGAATAATAAAGAAAGTTTCATTAATAAAAAAGGAATATACTGTGCAAATATATTCTGAGCAGGTCAAATAATTCATGCATTTTGTTTTCTGGAGGCTATTGAACAAGTTCTTCCCTTATACTTACATTTTTAAATGGATTAGGAAATTACACCTTAAAAAAATAGATCGATATTTTGTAAATTGTTATATTAGATGTTAGAATTATCAAGATGTCTAAACTAATAGAGCTGAGCATGTGATGTATTTAAACAATATATTCAAACACTATTTATATGCTGATTGTAAATATATATCTTATATCTATGCATATTGTATGCATATATATACATTTTATTTTTGTGTGTGTGAGACGTGATTGCATTCGGTTTTCGTTAAACTTGTGTACAACTTTGTTTGAAGTCTTGAAGAACTATTCTACAAATTCAACTCAAAATAGCTATCTGGATAATACAAACTGAATTTATTTTTAAGAAAAAGAAACAATGTGTATAAATTTCAATTAATTTAGCAGTTAACAAACCAATATGTTTACGACACTCACAGTCAAAACGCCTCTCCGAATTTGAGCACATCAATTGTATTGTGTATTAAGGCAAAGCAACTTGAGGGCTAACGGCCTAATGAGGCATGCCCTGGATGAAGGACATTTTAAGGGGTTCTAATGCGTGTTCACTTTTGATCTGGAGAAAGATCCGCTCAAAACTTCAGTCCGTTTGACCGATGACCGCGTAATAGGCCCGAACCCGGGACCGTCGCATTTCAGCCATCTACCACGTTCAGTGTCTTTATCCACTCGGCCATGGTGGGGCCTAGGCCCATCAAACAAATGTCCAAGTTGTTACCTTTATAGAGAGTCTTGAAATACTTTGTATCAGAGATGCAATCAATATTTGAGAATCCGTATGTCTAAAACTGCGATCTCTGCTAAACAGTTTAATTAAATAAAACTGATTAAACTTTAACATTAAGACCTTCCTTTCCTGTACGTAATAAAATTATAGCTTCTAAATTCTTTCGTCATACAATTATACAGCTCGAAGTTTCATTTATATACTTTAAGGAGTACTTTTACCTTAAAAGTCAGGAAGTGTTTTAATACTACTACAAATAGTTATTTTTTGTTCGTCTAATATGACAAGTACAGACAAAGAAAGGCTATTAAAGTTACATCTTTCTATTTCGTATACTGAAAGTATCATTTATCATGGAGAAACAGAGACGTCAAAAAGCTTCGATACAGAAGAAACAGAGCTCTGTTGTTCGGGATTATTTTACATTTTCAAATTGCTTCAGGGTTTGGCATCGACTGCAATTAGGATGTCGTTTGAGGCATATAATCGGAACAGTGAATGAATCGATACGTAATTGCGTCTATTTCTCTGAAATGGCATTGATATTGTATTGATTAGATGAAAACAGAGAGGAAAATTTGAATAAATTACCTGTAAAAAACAAGCTATTGTTTTTCTCTATACTGCATATATTTTTTATATGAAATATAATGAAACGATACTAAACATTTTGAAAATTGCAGTGTCCTTGCTTCATTAAATTGGAAAGTGTATCATACTAAATGTGTCCGCCCCATTTGTTTTCCGTTTCATTATGTTGGAAAGTAGACAATATCCATGTTTTATTAAAAGAAATTCGTTTCCGTTCTCTTTTCCTTGCAAATGATACTTTGATTAAACCCAAGGAAAATTTTTTATCATTTTTTTTTTCCTGAGATGCGTTTTTGTCCGTTGCTAAGATCCTAGCATTGCCGAAAAATCGCCAACACGGCGACTACGATGAATGAATATATAGTTTGAAAATTGAAAAATAAAATCGTAAAATTGTGACACATTTTCGAGATTTGAAATTAATAGAACTCTATTGCTTTAAAAAAAGATAAAGAAAAACAGATGCCACTGCGTACAACTTTCTTTTTAATTTCTTATAATAATAGTAAACTTTGGCATCCAAAGATACTTCTCAAATGTTTTTTAACACACTACCAACTTTTATTTAAAGTTTCATGCAACAAATTTGCGTGTTGTATAGTACAAATAAATAAACAAAAAATGTTTTTTTTTAAATACTAGGGTCCAAGGACCCTACAGTCCCAACGCTCGCTTTTCGCATGAGGCATTCGGCTCCTAATAAGGCTTCTTTGTAAAAAAGGCATAATTTCAACAGACAAAACCCAAAGATTGGATCAGACAGAATGTTACCGAGCTACCCATTGCTTCGTTCTTGCATGTTCCTTTTAATATAAAAATTTAAACTTCACACTATCTATTTAATTATGTAAAACCTTTGGAACACCTTGCGTATTTGTCACCCACGGCGATTTTTCATAATTTGGCGACTTACTTATATTTATAATTTATAATTAATTCTAAGAAAACAGTACTTCATATGCTTTCTTTCATAAAAACTACGGAACAGCCAGAATAGCTTGCCACGAATGGCGACTTTTCATTATTTGGAGATTTACACATGCCCATAAAAGATAATAACTGCTCATGTAAGGTTACCGGTAAAACAGTTATCGATATATTCATATGCATAATCCTTTGCAGATTGGTATATTTAGCGCCACGAAATATAGCATCTGGCCGCGCTGGCAAATATCCAAGCTGTACCATAATGGCATAGTAAACACCGCCAAATATTTCCACTGGTAGCAAATACCCAAGTTGAACCTAACCGACTTTACTATAATCTGCATTTTACTTTTTTTTTCATTTTCAAATACTGCGTTCTAACATTTTGGAACACGCGATTTAGATTCACCCTGCTTGCAGAGATAGCCCTTTATCAGATCGTACCTGATGCCAAAATGGAAAAAGGAATAATTGGCAATTCTAAACTTCTGTTATCTAAGAGAATTCACTATTTGAAAAGTGTCAAATTTGTGTAACACACTTTGACTTATTTATTTCACATACTTTTTAATTCTGCGTAAAATGGGTGTAATTCTTCTTCATGTTTGTCAGTTTCACGCGATTCTACATACTTGGAATTGCTTTGCTGCAAAGGCACGAATGATTTTATGCTCTCCAAAATTGTCAAACTTGCCAGCCATTATGCTTATTTTTTCAGTTTTTATTAATATCAACTACAATAATTCAAATTTAGAAATTTAAGTCAGCTTATCTGCTTCCACGGAATTTTCCGAATCCGTGGAAACCTTCGTCAAAGCTCAAATCCCCACTGTTTCGGAGAAGATAGCAGAACAAGCTTTTAACAGCGGTCGTTATTTTTTATAGAATAGAGAGATATGTGCTTGTTTATTAATATAATTTTTTTAGCAATCCATGCATATGGACGGCATATCTAGCAGTTACTGAGAAGCCAAAATAGCAAACACTTTTCAACTTTCTCGAAAATTTTTCGCAAAAATCTACTTACATTTCTAGAAATAAAAAGATCCGGTATACCAGTATTGCATGCACGTTTACATTATTCCCAAGATTAATGAATCAAGTAGAAGTAACAAGTGTTGTGTATCCATTCTGTTCCACTTCGGGATTCATTCATCTGTTGCTCACCAGGCCATAAAAGAGGGTGGAGGAGATTTATGTTACGAGCAAGCACTCTTCTAAAAGATAATTATCCAGCAGCACTCTGCAGCTATTGATCTGTTATCTATGATCTACACTCTAGCATTAAGTAATAAATAAGTGCTACTGTAGTTAACCCTTTGATGCGCGGTGATTGCGCCATGAAACCATCCTATTTGAGAGCTTTCACTGATAGTCGGTGAAGAAAAATGTAGTTAAAAAGTCCCAAATTTGAAAAGTGCAGCGGTTGTCATCGATCTATTTAAGTACCAACAACACTGCCCATGATTGAACAGCCAATCTGGCGCCACAGGGTTTAAGAAGTTTTGTGACACAGTTAGTGAAATGGATCTATGCCAAAGGCTGCACATTTTCAGTGTTGGGCAGTGCTTTTGGTCTTCTATATTGATGTGAAAATGAAAGGGTTAAGGTGGTATGAAAAAACAATTTCGTTTTCATTGCAACTGTTAATTGAAACCTACCAATTCTTCATAACAACAAATAAAAATGGATAAAAATGCAATGGCACATACATGTTATAAAGATGATTTTATTTATAATTAAAAAAAATTTTTGAGGATTATTTAGAGTATAATTTAAACAAGACAAAGTATAAATCATTCTACCGTGGCCTTCCTGTCTAGAACTATTATGCAGTTAATCGACGTTCACAAAAAATTCTAATACCATAAATTTGTGTCCATAAAACACGGAAATACTTACTAAAATAAAGCAATATTCATTCCCTACATAAAAATAAAAAGAGCTGTTTAACAAAATAATAGCATCTGATGAAATACAGCAGAGCGAAAATCCCTATGCACACAGCTTTAGCGCATTAGATTGGTTATATCTAAGAAATTTACTACAAACTTTTTAAATGAACAAATATAATTAATAATTACCATATCAAAAGCAATCTTTCAAACTAAAGTTGCCTTTTAGTTTTTTTAAAAAAAGTGGCTTTGTCCTTTTTTTCTCTAGTTTTAATCCTTAAGATACATTTACCAAGAAAAAATAAATCCTTCAGGCATTTCCAAAAAAAAAAAAGTAACATTATAATAAAAGTAATTTAGATAATCTGTTCTTTTTCTTTTTAACTTGTATGACGTTACTAACAAAGTTGCGATAGAAATCTCAAAGATTCTTATTATAAAACTGTAAAGGATTAAGCGACGAGTTCCTTTGCATAACGAAAACTGGGCGATAACAATTTTTTTTTTTTTTTTAAGTTTAAGCCTGTGTTCTCAAGAGATCACGGAAGTTTCGAATACTTTTTAAAAAATTACGTCAAAGCGTAATTTTTGAATAATGTCACACTTTTGAAAAAAAACGTTATAATGTTCTAATGTTCTACTGCATCGTCTCACCAAAGGTCAACCATAGGGTATGCAATCCCGATTCCGCGGGAAGACAATATCATGACTATAATTTTCATATTTATGTAAGGTATGGTATTAATTATCAAATAAGTTTGTAAAGTATTAAACTTGACAATTCTTACAATTTTGCATTTTCCTACTTTTCTCTATTAAAATTAATTTTTATTTGAATGAAATATCAATCCCTCGGGATCAGCAAGTCTCAATCCCGAAATCCGGCAAAACAAAAAACCTGCGTGGGATTGTATTCCCTACTATCAAAGTCGTACAATTTTAAAGAAAATATATCCTGATGAACATATATCATATTGAAAATTTTTCCTCAATAGATGGCGTTTCTGTCTGCGTTACAATTCCGTTTTCGTTTATTTTTTCTTTTGAGCCATGTTTCCTGCTTATAAGAGCGAATAGTATTACATTTTGTAGAGAGAACAGAATTGCTTATTAACTGACTGATCAACGAACAGCCGAAATTACGGGAATCCGATGCATGATTCTTGGGGAACAGATTATTTTAATGACACTAGGGGACAAGGCCCCCAGACTCGCTACGCTCGCTTTTCGTATGAGGCATTCGGCCCCTAATAAGGCTTATTCGTAAAAAAGACATAATTTCAACAGACAAAACCCGAAGATTGGATCAGATAGAATGTTACTGAGGTACACATTGCTTGGTTCTTGCATGTTCATTGGTACATCAAAATTTAAACTTCACAGTACAGTAGACCCCGTCCACAGCACGGTAGATATTTTGTTATGGGAATCCGTGTTGTACGGGTCCTGAGCTATACTCCACATGGAGTGCGTACTCTGCGTATAATTTCTGGAAAACTTATTTGCACTGCTCAGAAACACAATGATAATTAATGTTGCCATTCAGAAGTTATATAAATTAGGAGCTAAAGCGTAATGAAATCAGAAAATCTGTTTCAGCTGTATTTTTAATTATGTAAAACCTATTGGACACCTTGCGAATTTGCCACCTGTAAAGAAGTTATTTGGTTGGGCTGATTTAAATTTAAAGACTGCGTTGTGATACATGATAATCCAGGTTCGAATACACTTATAGTTGCAATACAATAAAAAGACGTTAAATACTTGAAACTATTTTATTAAACATACACTATTGAAACATTATTATAACGGGTGGTGGTGGCTCAGCGAAAATAAAATGACGTCCTATATGGACAGTGAAATTAAGGTGGAAATGATTTAAAATTTACGCCAGTACAGAATTACACATTGGCGAGAACAAACACTTGGCTGATATCAACGCCAATTCCAGAGCAACCCTAAAAGTTAATCCAATAAAATAAATAATGACGTAATCGGGAGCAAATAATTTTAAAGACAAGGCATGGCAACAAGAAATAGAAAACGCCAACTCCAAGCCAAAGGAAGGGAAATCAAAAATACGTTGATTTTGCAAACGGACGTAATATAATCTATTTTTAGCACACCGGTCTGAAGAGACGAAGAACAAAAAGAATAGTGCATACAGGGAAAAGTAAATATACAGATTTAAAAGCCGAAATGGCAGAAAAATGAAAACAGAAGTAATTTAGAATTCTTGAATTTTGGATAGATTACATAAAAGAAAGCCAAAGTAAATGATTATTAAATTAGATATGTGATCTTCATCACATATATACTCCCCTCAACCAGGAAAAAATTTTGAATATATTTTTTTATTAGTTACAATTAATGTCTTTAAAATTTTAAATTAAATGCTCTGTTTGGCTGGCTTAAACAATTAAGAAAAGCATAAACATATTCAGACAAAATTATACAATTACAAAATTACTGCTGACCACCACGTAAAAAAATGTTTACAGAGAAAAAAAATTGTCATGACAAAAATAAAAATAATAAGTGCTAGCAATAAAAAGAAATGTCGACAAAATAAAAAGGGAGCATTTAGCTCACAATACAAAGGAGAATTTTAGCTCATCCTTTTTTTTCAAATAAGGGGCATTTCAGCACACCCTTTTTTTTTAAATAAGGGGCATTTCAGCACACCCTTTTTTTTTAAATAAGGGGCATTTCAGCACACCCTTTTCTCTTTAATTGAGCATCTCAAGCTCATGTGCACATCAAAGATATACTGCTCAAAATTGCAGTGACTGAGTACTCTATGCTAACTCTATGCTAATTGCAACAATAAGGCCTTTTAAACATAAGAATGCATGCATGAAAAAAATAATTCAATAAAATTTGTGGCTATGTAAATTTACCATAATATGCCATTCAAAAATTGCTTTGATGGCTATTTCTCACAAGTTTGTACCATGGTAACAACAAGTGGTAGAAACAATTTAAATTATCTGGTAGCATATAAACATGTATACTACATAAGAGGAGAAACAAACACATATTCAATACAAAATATACCCACACAAAATAACAATGAGACATTTTTTGTTTTGGAGAAAAAATGAATCTATGTACAATACAGTCTATGAGCATCAATTTAATTACAATAAAATAATGTGTAAAAATGACCTTCGAAGCGGTGTAAGTTCCGTTGAATTGTAACTATTGTTTATGTAATTTATTTTAATACAATGTCAATCTATATTTTATTATCAATTACTATTTTATTAAATTTTAGTTGTTATTATTTACTTTAGAAGTCCTAATTTATCAAGTGTTGATCTTAAAAGACATTAACTTAACGAAGACAAAACTATATATTGACAGATACAGCCAAATTCCAAACACACCTGTGATACCTGTTGGTCCAGCCAGACAGCACACAAAACATGCATACATTCCAATCAAGCGGGATCCCTCGATAATTAAACAGACATACATCAATATATCAGTGTCTAACAAGAAAATTAATAATTATGTGAAGGTAGGAGAAAAATTTTAAGTAGCAAAAACATGATGATATTTAACTTTGAAAGTACTGAAATGTAGGTTTAAACTTGGAATGAAATTTAAATAAACTGTAATTATGATCGTAAAAATGCAGTCACGAAAACAAAAAACAGACGTTTGTGGACATATTCTAGAAAATATTGACTAAAGTAATTATTTAAGACATTCAAGGAAAGAATTGTTGCGTTTCTTAAGTCCCCACATTAATTTTCAAAAGTGACAAAAATGTGAAAGAAAAAAACAAAAACAAAAGTAGAAGTAAAAAAAAAAACATCAAAATGCAATTATAAAACAATACAATATACCCTAAAATTTCGCTTATTAAATGTCTTAAGTGTTAATCTGATCAATACATAAGCATTTTATTAATAAAATATATGAAGAAACAACAGTTCACAAAAATCACTACAAATAAGCATACAACTAAGTTATCAGATAAATGTAAATACTCTGAAAATATATTTCAATTAAAGTGGTATTTTATAACACTGTATTTGACAAAATAATATTGTATTAATTTACAAAAAGGCACATAAGAGTTTTAAATATATCATATTGTAGAAAAAGAAAATAATGAGATATTTCAAAGTATGATGTTATGTTTGTGTGTGTAAACAAAAGAGTGATAATAGACAAATACAGTGTGTTCAAAAAAATTGTAATGTACTACAGTACATCATAGTGAAAATGTTTGAGAAAAATGCAACAAATATTCAAAAATTTTGTGTGTACAAAATGCGGAAGGACAAGCACAATGAACTCAAAATGAGCATAACATCAGTGTGAACATATAAGACATAAACACAAGTGTGATGAAAAAAAAACAAAAAAAAAAAAAAAAACAAGTGTGTGAAAGGTTGAGAGTCAGCAAGTGTAAGCAATGTGAACAAAACAAAAAAACAACATGAAAAATGCAAGTAAAGTGAAAAAAGTGTAATTGTGGACAAACACATACTTCAAAGATCAGTGACTATTCAAGTATGAATCTTATTTGAAGTACAACAAACAATGTGTGATATAGTGTAATTGTGAAAAGGAAAAAAAAAAAAAGGTAATCAAATGAATACCACTATACTCTTTCAAAGAATGCATGTATTAAACAGAGGCATATCAATGGCAGGAAAAAATAAAACAGTGTATCTAAAAAATTTAAAAATGTGTCAACTGTACAACTTATGGTAAGCATGTAGCACAATATAAAAAAGGCCAAAAAAAGGAGTGGAACACAAAAATATAAAGTACTCTTTAAAAAGTATTTAAAACAAATAATGTGTAAAAAATCAGTCAACATGGGAACTGTAAATAATAGCATATTCAAAGAAAAAAAAATCTGTAAAAATATATGATAAAAATAGAAACAGTATATTGTGAGGTAAGAAAAAAAAAACTGAAAGCATATGTATGTTGTGCCATGGCAGCGGCGTAGCCAGAAATTTTTCATGGGGGGGTTACGACTACTGCAACTCACATATATACATACATGTGTGTGATAAGGGAGTGAAGAATATACATTTTGTATGGCAAAAAATTCCTCATGGGGGGGGGGGGTTATGACCCCCCTAACCCCCCCCTTGGCTACGCCTCTGTGCCATGGACTTTAATATGCAAAAATGCAGTGTGTCAGTGTATGAAAAAATTGTGTGCCTTTGAAAGGCCTTGCCATGGACTTAAGTAATGGAAGAGGGTGAAAAGATATGTAATTGAAGACTGTCATGATTATCAAAATAAAGAGTAAAGAAAAAATAATGATGTATGTGTACCTCATAGAGTCTGAAAAATGAACACAAAAATGTAAAATACAATGTGAGCAAAAGCGAAAACATAATTTAAAATCACAAGAATGAATATGTAAGCAAATAGAAAATTAAACACACAAAAAGGTCTGTACACAAAAGTAAACATATAAAGTAATGAGTAATAATAATATTTATCGTGAGTAAACGAAACACAGCGCATAAAGAAGAAAAAATTAAGAAGTGTATTAAAATAATTAAATATGTGTGAATTGCAATCCAACAATTGTATTAAACAGTAAAATATTAATGTCATATATACTATATAAAAGGAGTAATTTAGATTTAAACTAATTTATAAACTTGGTTGAAAAACAATAATAATTATTTTTTTATAACTCCTTAGAAGCAGTAAAATAATAAAAGAAAAAAATTCAGCATATTAAATATTTTCTTTGACACGTTATGTCTAAAAAACTATTCTTAGCATGTGGTATTTGCATACTAAAAAAAAGGATGCCAAGACAATATGAACATGATTATTATTATTATTATCATAGTAGTTTTTAAAAAAACTGCATTTATAAATGACTTAACAAATTTCCCAAGAATAAAACTTCAGTCATTCAGTAAATAAAAATTTTAGCAAGAACTTTTCATTAGTCATACTTAAAACATAATGTCCATTAAATTATCAGTTCAAGCGGCATTGCATAGTATGAGCTGTCGGTGTATCAGGAGCGCGCACATTTAAAAAAAAGAAAAAAAAAAGGGGGGGGGGGGAAACAGTTTTCGCCAAGTTCAGTGAATGGCACACTTAGAGACGCACGAAAAAAAAAAAACATTCTGTAGACTGCAGACATCCGGAAACAAAATCCCAAATTTGTGGTGATCGGACGGCTTTTCGCACAGTTCAGCATTAGTTGTAAGTTTCACGCGTAAAGCAAGGCAGGAAAACATAACATACTCCATAGACTGCGCTGCAGGAAGCCGACACAAAAGTCTCCAAATAGTCATAGGAACATGTAGAACTCACATAAGATTCGTCGGAGGGTGGTGTGTAGTAAGATCATCGATAATACATATATGAAATGAGGAGACGGTCGGAAACTCATCATTAATGAATAGCCAGTCCATCAAGGAGCTCCGTGTTCCGTAAAAACGAAAGTCACATCACCAAAATAAATAGCACTGCCGGGGCCGGAATGTGCTTCCAAAATGCAAGCAGACGGACTGGAGTGAAGAAGTGTCTTGATCGGGCTAGTTGATTCCGCCATTTTGCTAAGCCACCATCAGAATAAATGCAACTTAAGTGCCTGGTTAGGCACCAATTTTTGTAAAGAAGTTATTTGGTTGGGCTGATTTAAATTTAAGGACTGCGTTGTGATACATGATAATCCAGGTTCGAATAAACTTATAGTTGCAATAAAATAAAAAGACATTAAATACTTGAAACTATTTTATTAAACATATGAGACATTATTATAACGGGCGGTGGTGGCTCAGCGAAAATAAAATGACGTCCTATATGGACAGTGAAATTAAGGTGGAATGATTTAAAAATTACGCCAGCACAGAATAAGCACATATACGCCAGCACAAAATAAATAATGAAGTAATCGGGAATAAATAATTTTAAAGACAAGGCATGGCAACAAGAAATACATAACGCCAACTCCAAGCCAAAGGAAGGGAAATCAAAAATACGTTGATTTTGCAAACGGACGTAATATAATCTATTTTTAGCACACCGGTCTGAAGAGACGAAGAACAAAAAGAATAGTGCATACAGGGAAAAGTAAATATACAGATTTAAAAGCCGAAATGGCAGAAAAAAAAATTAAAACAGAAGTGATTTAGAATTCTTGAATTTTGGATAGATTACATTAAAGAAAGCCAAAGTAAATGATTATTAAATTAGATATGTGATCTTCATCACACCACCCATGGCGACTTTTCATTATTTGGTGATTTACACATGTTCACAACTTATGATTACTGCTCATGTAAGGTTCCGGAAAACCGTTATCCATATTTTCATATACATAATAATTTGCAGATTGACGTATTTAACACCACGAATTATATCATCTCGCCGCGCTGGCAAATATCCAAAGTGATAACTGCTATAATGGCATAGTTAACGCCACCAAACATGTCTACTGGTAGCTAATAATCCAGCTGGACCGAACCGGCTTTAAAATAATCTGCATTTTAATTATTTTTCATTTTCAAGATACTGGATTCTAGCATTCTGGAATTTGATGTTAAGATTCACCCTGATTGGAAAGATACCATTTTGCCGGTTCATTCCTAATGCCAAGAAGACGCTTTTAAAATCAGTTACAATTAGTTATTCTGTTTTGTAAAATGAATAGTCGCTAATTCTAAACTCCTGTTGTCTAAGCGAACTTACTATTTGAAAACTGCCAACTTTGTGTAACGCACTTTGTGTTATTTATTTCATATACTTTTTAATTTGGCGTAATATTGGTGTAATTCGACTTCATGTTTGTCAATTTCACGTGATTCTACGTATGACTTTATGCCAAATCTGGCAATCATTGTCTTTTATTTTTTCAGTTTTTTATTAATATCTTCTAAAATAATTCGATTTTCGAAATTTAAGTCAGCTTATAAGGTTCCTCGGAATTTCCCAAATCCGTGGGCATGTTTCTCGAAATTCAAATTCCCACGGTTAGGAGAAACAAGCTCTGGCAGCGTCGAGAGCGGCCTTGACTTTTTTTTGGAATAGAGAGATGAGCGCGCATTGAAAAAAAAATTCATTTTGGGGCTTTTGCCACGTCACTGAATGATTTGTGGCAACTACAGAGGATTTGGCGACTTAACGAATATGGGGTACTTACGCAGATAGTCTGAAAATATTTTTTAACAAATTGTAATTTTATTTGTTTACTGATAAAGTATAAACATTCATTATTCATTTATAAAAAAAAGAAAATTTGAATTTTTGAACGATTATTTTAAAACATGCAACTTAAGAATGCGCGTTCAACAACATATCCTTAAAACGTTCAATAAAAAATGCTTTAAAAAATATTTAAAATTTATATTTCAGAGAAAAACTTTCGTCTCTTATCTCAAACATTTAAAATGGCGAGAAAACCTCATTTTAAAATTTAATGTAAATGAGAAAAAAAACCTCTATTTTCTTAATTTATTTATATTAAAGTGAAGCGATAACTAAAAGCTTCCTTCAACGGTAATGTAATTTTTCTTCTTAGATAAACAGCATTTTTAAATGCATTTGTGATTAATGAGCAAGCCAGCTTATACTAGAGTAGGGAAAGTAAATCAGTTTGTCTCTAGTGGTTGCAGTTAAATTAAATTCTTATCTTACGGTGTTTGAATAATTAGGCCTTATGAGACTTTCATTTAAGCACCGAACTCGGAATGTTCTTTAAAATGTTGGTTGGTTCAAGTTGTATGGAATACATTTGATTAATAAATCGGATCTGTTAATTTCATTGTCTTTTTCGCAAGGGAAAATACTAAATTTTTGTATTTTGTCGAATTTAATAATATGGTTATGTTATAAGATATGTGCATGGAAATGGTTTTCTTTGTTTACTTGTTTGTTTGTTTTTAAAGCAGAAACGTATTCACCTTGTGCATGGAAATGGTTTTCTTTGTTTACTTGATTGTTTGTTTTTAAAGCAGAAACGTATTCACCTGATCTTGGGATTTTTCGTATGTTATCAAAAGTGCTTATCTTATAAAATGTATGGAGACTGAGTTCATCTAATACGTTTAATTAACTGTCTATTTTGACAAAATCATATAATTTCGGTAAGTAGATACGAATAAAATAGTTATGTTGAATACTTCAATTTTTTTTAATACCACTTCATAAACTGTACTATACACTGAAATAAACAAAAACCAGCATCAGTTACGAAACATTTACAAAAAATCTTTAAAAATAATTTTGCAGAATGAGTCACTTCGAAAAATTCTGCTGTGCATTTCGCGTTTAAAAAGCTTTTTCTCAAAACTTCATTTTTTTAAATCTATGTCAATGTGTAGCACATCTTATAAACATTACTATGATTTTTTTCGAGGTTGTTCTATAATTTATTTTGCGTACTAAGAACGTGAGGGAGATTTCATTTTTCTTAACTTCTTATGTGTACGCTTAAATTATGAGTTCAGTCTGAAGTAAACGACTTCATTGTATATTAAACATAAAGTTGCATACAAAAACAAGTTGCAGAAATACATAAATTTAAAAATAACTTGTATTTATAGTGGAATAAAAAGTATTATCGCTCTATCTTATAAATAAAAATAAAATTCTGTTTGTTTGTTTGTTTGTTTGTTTGTTTGTTTATTTGTTTGTTTGTGGATTTGAGTTGTATACAAATCCACAAAAATGGACCTATCAGCCTGAAATTTTGCACAGATATGTAAAATAATATAGAATAAATCACAGTCCACTTTAAAACTTTGAAAGTCCACCCGTTCCCGGAATTTAAGAGATTTTTTATGTTCTCCACGCAAAAAGCTTTCCGTAATTGTAACCCCTGTAGTGAAAAAAGTGTGAAATAAGGATCGTGGTTGCCATGTGTGGCGATTTTGCCGAATAAGATGTTTTAAATTCTCAAAGTAAAAATAAAAGAATAATAATGATTTTTTTTTTTTGTTAGTTTATATTCGTAAGGTTATATTTTTTTTAATTATAATATCGTGTGCATGGGAAATCGGAGCAGGAATGAAATGTTTTATACACAAAACAATAAGAATTGAAGATTTCCGAGGCTAATATGTTAAAATTTTTTAGTTTGGCGAAAAAATAAAATGGCTCAAATGCCGAGAAAGTGAGTTCTAGCAGTTTGCACAGCTTCCGGCTTGGCGAATTTACTGAGAGCTTAAGGAAACGGATTTTTGAAAACAAGTACAAAGGTTTTATTAGAATACAGCGTTAAATTTTAATGATCCCTGCGAAAATAATGCAGTTATTAAGGGATTTCAAGCGATCTATCTTCAGCATTCTCGCGATTTTGAGGAGGATTCTAACGCTTGGCGCTATTTATCGTAATTTAATCGTCTGCTATTTGGGTTATGAATACACCTGCGTATAAGTTTTTGAAATTTTCATTCAGTTGGAATTGTGCATTTTTCAGAGCAGCTTTTCTGCATCTAATGTATTACATCCAGAAAAAAGGATGTTAGAAATATCAATTTTAATTTTGTTTAATCACACTCATGAATAATGATACACTTTCCAACTTCATGAAAGAAGGAACGAAAATAGGGAAGACCCATGGATTATAACTCTTTTTATATATAGCACTTTAGTGCGTATTTAAAAATCTGAAAGTGTGTCAGATTTTCTATGATTCTAGCGCTTGGCGCAATTTAATGAGAGGGTATTTTTAAAAACAAGCGTAGGTTATCTTATAAATAAAAATGAAATTCTGTTTGTCAATTTGTTGATTTGGGTAGTATACAATTCCACAAAAATGGACCTGTCAGCCTGAAATTTTACACAGATATGTAAAATAATATAGAATAAATGATAGTCCACTTTAAAACTTTGAAACTCCACTTAAAAACGTTTTCCTCCTGAAGGGTTCCCTTAATTTCCGTTCCCGGAATTTAAGAGATTTTTTATGTTCTCCACGCAGAAAGCTTTACGTAATATTAACCCCTGTAGTGAAAAAAGTGTGTGAAATAAGCATCTTGGTTGCCATGTGTGGCGATTTTGCCGAATAAAATGTTTTAAATTCTTAAAGTAAAAATAAAAGAATAATAATGATTTTTTTAGTTTATTTTTGTAGGTTATTTTTTTTAATTATAATATCGTGTGCGCATAAGAAATGAGAGCAGGAATGAAATGTTTTATACGCAAAACAATGAGGATCGAAGATATCCGAGACTAATATGTATTTTTTTTTAGTTTGGCGAAAAATAAAATGTCTGATAGGCCGATTTTTAGAGTGTGAGTTCTAGCGGTTTGCACAGTTTTAGGCTTTTTGGCTCAATTTACTGAGAGCTTAAGGGAATAGCATTTTTGAAAACAAGTGTATAGGTTTTCTTAGAATACAGCATTAAATTTTAACTATCCGTGCAGAAATAATGCAGTTATTAGGGCATTTCAAGCGATGTAGCTTCAGAATTCTCGCCAATTGAGTACATTGATTTAACTTTGGGGAAATCCGCCAAATTTCAGAAAATTGAAATCTTCGTATTTAGTACATCGAGGTAACGATGAATAAAACATGTTATAGTTGATAATTTAAAAAATGCGGCTGTATTAAGGGATTCCACTTTTCAAATAAATGCCTGGCGGTCGAACCATTTCCCATTTTGATTGCTGCTAAGTCAATGCTTTGAATGATTCCCTGAAAAAACTCTTGCAAAATGGCGTATGCTGGCACTTTGGCGAGGCTTAGATTTGAAACTGGATTTTACTTGAGACTGGTATATACATATAATAAGACTGGTTATAGATAAAAATGAATGTTGGTATGTGTGTAGGAGGTTGAAAAACTCCAGCACCGTTTCACCGATCACCATGAAATTTGGTTCACCTAAGTCTTTTATCATGGAGAAGATTTTTATGCTATCTGTTTTCCTCTAACTTTTCACTAAGTGGCGCAGCAGAACGTCGAATTCTATTCCGTTTAGCCGTTTGCTATGCGAATATCGTCCAACAAATTTCGATGAAATTTGGTACACGCGAATATTAGAACACGGAGAATATTTTTCACTCTCCATTTGCTGTAACTTACCGCTAAATAGCGCTGCAACGCATCAACTTCTATACCGTTCGACTGATCGGCATAAAATTTTTTATACTTACACATTTGAGAACGAAGAATATATTCTAACTGCGTTACTTTTGATGTTACTCACCACTAGATGGCACTGCAATGCATTATTATTTTAACTCGCCACTAGATGACGCTGCAGCAAGCCAAATTTTTGACCATTCAAACGGTGGCTATGAAAATCAGTATACATAGCTATTTGAACAATGAGAATATTTTGGCGTTATCCATTTTGCTATAACTTGCCACATGACGGCGCTGTAGCAAATCATTACTTTAATTAACCACTAGATGGCCCTGCAGTGTATCACTTCTTGACTGTGCGAATAATCGCTATGAAAATAGGTATACATAGATATTTGAACACGGGGAAGAGTTTGGCACGATCCATTTTCGTATAACTTGACACTAGATGTCGCGTCAACACATGAACTTCAAGACTATTCAGCCGATCGTCATGAAAATTCGTATACATCGATATCTGAATGCGAAGAATATTTTTGCCGCATCCGTTTTGCTAAAACTCGCCACTAGATTGTGCTACGCCGCATCGCCTTCTGCACCGTAAAAACGATTGCCTTGAAATTCAGTATGCATGATTATTGAACACAATATAACGCGATATCCATTTTGCTATATCTCTTTATTACAATAAATAGTAATCACAACAAATATTAATATCAAAAAGTCCATTCATTCCCGTGCGAAGAACGGGTACTTCAGCTAGTTCTAAATAAAAGTAAAAACCGCTGTCGCCGCCGCTGTCAAAAGCTTGTCAGCGTATCTCCTCCTAAACCGTGGGGATTTGAGTTTCGACTAAGGTGCCCACAGATTCGAAAAATTCCGAGGAACCTGCTAAGCTGATTTAAATTTCGAAAATCGAATTATTTTAGAAGATATTAATAAAAAACTGAAAAAATAAACCGAATGGTTGCCAGATTTGGCATAAAATCATTCATTCCTTTGCAGAAAGCATTTCGAAGTATCTAGAATCGCGTGAAATTTACAAACATGAGTTAGAATTACGCCCATTTTACGCCAAAATAAAAACTATATGAAATAAGTAACTCAAAATGTGTTACACAAAGTTGACAATTTTCAAATAGTAAGTTCGCTTAGACAACAGGAGTTTAGAATTAGCGATTATTCGTATTTCCAAAACAGAATAACTAATATATTGAAAATGAAAAATAATTAAAATGCAGATTATTTTAAAGCCGGTTCTCGTCCAGCTGGATTATTTGCTACCATTAGAAATATTTTGCGGCGTTAACTATGCCATGATAGCAGTTACAGTACACTTTGGATATTTGCTAGCGCGACGAGATGGTATAATTCGTGGTGCTAAGTACGCTAATCTGCAAACGATTATGTAAATGAAAATATGGATAACGGTTTTCCGGTAACCTTACATGAACAGTAATTATAGGTTGTGAGCATGTGTAAATCGCCAAATAATGAAAAGTCGCCATTGGTGGCAAGCTATTCTATCTGTTCCGTAGCTTTTATTAACTTTACATGTACGCAAGTCGCCAAATAATGAAAAATCGCAATGGGTGGCAAATTCGGAGGGTGTCCAATAGGTTTTACATTATTAAAAATACAGCTGAAACAGATGTTCTGATTTAATTATGCTTTAACTCCTAATTAATATAACTTTTGAATGGCAACATTGAAAATCATTGTGTTTCTGAAGAGTGCAAATAATTTTTCCAGCGATTATAAGCGGAGTCCGCACTACAGGTGTAGTATAGCTCAGGACCCGTACAACACGGATTCCCATAACAAAATATCTTCCGTGTTTTGAGGAGGAGGGGGGTCTACTGTAGTGTGAAGTTTAAATTTTTATGTACCAATGAACATGCAAGAACCAAGCAATGCGTAGCTCAGTAACATTCTATCTGATCCAATCTTCGGGTTTTGTCTGTTGAAATTATGTCTTTTTTACGAATAAGCCTGATTAGGGGCCGAATGCCTCATACGAAAAGTGAGCGTAGCGAGTCTGGGGGCCTTGGCCCCTAGTCTATAAAATAATTGAATCGTGAGAAGTTAACTCGTTGATGTACGGTGGTTGCGCAGTGGAACCACCTTATTTCGGCACTTTCACTGTTAGTCGTAAATAAATATACTGATATGGTCCCAACGCTGAAAAAGTGCAGTCGTTGCCATCGATCCATTTTATTACCAACATCATGGCGGTCGATCGAATTGATCATATGACGCCAACTTGACACAGCTGGCTAGGCACGGCCGCACAACCAACTGTGTCAAGAAAACTTTTGCAGCTCTGTGGTGCCAGATGGGCAATTCGATCGACAACTATCTTTTTGGCAATAGAATGGATCGATAGCAACGACTGCACGTTTTCAGCGTTAGACAGTCTATGCAGTTGATCTTCTGTATAGAAAATGCTTGCGCTTCAAAGAGTTAAGAAAAATTTATAAACTAATGTATTCTACCTATTGATAAATGATCCTCATCATGAAAGCATCCATGCGTTTAAAACAAATAATTCTGGATATTTGCTTCGATCTGAATATTCGCATAAAATATCCGAAACAACAAAAATTCTAGTAAATGTGAAAGAATGTTTCTGGAGATTTAAGTCAGCCGTCAACTTTTTCTCACGCAAACGTGTAAAGCTGTTTAAATTTAAGGAATATTTTAAGTAGAGCAGAATAATTAAAATCTTAATTAAATACAACTTAATTATGCTATCTGTACTTTTCGAAAGTAAGCCTGACATAGTTATTTTTCCTGTTAAAGCGAATATTTTATCCATGTTTTCTGGAAAAGAATTCCGGGGTAAAATTTTGAAATCGAACGTGAAAAGATGTAAAATATGTTTGTTTTGTTTATCAGAATGTTTACTACTTTTCTAAACACTTTTCAATTTTAAAGTGTATTTTTAATTTAAAATAATGTTGTATGTATTTGATGATATTACTCTGGTAACAAAGTTGTTTACTGTGTTGAAGGGAGTTGAATTAATTTATTATTGATAAAAAGCATTCGGATTACATTTAAATATACAGCAAAGTTTTTCTTTTATGTATGATTTAAGGAAATGTTGATTGAATAATACATTTTTCTAATTTTTGGGCGTTTTAGATAAAAATGTCGATCCACAATATAGAATATTGCCCTTGTGTGAATCGAAACGTATCATCTATATTACTATAGCTATTACATACGGCTGTAGCAACTTAATTTATCGATACAAATTATACATAGAACGTAAAAGACCGTTAATGTTTTGTTTTCATTCTTTATAAATGTTCTATGCGTCTCCCCTTCTCAGCACGGACAACATTTAAAGGGTAGTTCATTTCAAGCCATACCTGAAGCACACCTGAAGACACCAACTCAAACCCATTACAAGTGTACATTTTTAATTCTGGATTTTTTCCCGGAAAAGGAAGCACATACAAAAAGTTTTTCACATAACCCCATAGAAAAAAGTTGTAGGGTGTTGAATCTGGAGATCTAGGTAGCCAAGAGTAGACCATGTCGTTGGCATTTCCAGTTCGACCTATACAACGTGTTGGAAGATGTTGCTTGGTTACTGGTCTGTTGGCCGTACAGAATTCTTTCCGTCATTGCAATGATCTGGATTTCTGGCTGTTGCATTAGTATGAACTTGCGCATCCACAGGCTTCTGATTCCTTGGCGCCATAGTTAAAGAACTTCTTTCTTCATTATTTGTCATTCTTATGGATTGTACTTTTTTTAAATAGTCACAGCCGTTTTCAATAACCCTATTAATTTTGATTCAGTAGTATACTTACAGCATAAATAGGCTAATCACACAAGATGACACAGACTGTCTTGTATTTCACTTGTCAAACAACAATTTTCTCACACTTGAATTTGGGCTTCAATATTCTGTCATCTGTATGGCGAAAAAGCATACAATATTTGAAACCCACTCAAAAAAGTATTTGAGAGTGAAATTTCCGATATTAATTTTGTGTATAGCTGGTTATTTTTTCAAAACCCATACCATTCGAAAGAAATACGACAGGTTGTTATTGTACATAGCGTGATCCACTTTATTATGAAGAACAAAACTTTATGTATGGAGCCGACATAGTAAACTTTGCTTGCATTCGAAATTTTTTTTTGAGAGATTGTAAATTTACTCAATTTTTTCAGTTGTATGATGTTTTTCTGAAGTTCTTAAAATACAGAGTGTACATATTAATGCTTCCTTATTCAGGGCGGTTGACAGAGTGACATGTTAATGTTTCCTTATTCACAGGCAGTGCACAGCTTAAACTGCACGTCAGAATAACATCAAATTTGCAGACAATATTACTGAGATCATGGCAATGAGATTTCTGTGGGAAAGAAAATAAAAAAATCATATCCGTACGGTGTTTCCAATATTTTAACCCTTCAGGCGGCTGTGGCGTAAAATTCCATTTACTTAATTCCAGTTTTCTGTGCAAAGCACCAACAAATTATACTACTTAAAACACACACATATCATAAAATGTTTTAATTTTAAGGCTTATAGCAATATTAATAGCCTATTTTGTCTAAATACAAATATTTCTACCAAAATTCATTTCAGTTTTACATTTTTAAAGAAAAATTAGACCTTGAAAACAACTTTACATTATTTGCCCATTTCCAAGATGTTCGGAGGATCCAAGATGATGTGAACAAAACAGACAAATATAAAAAATATTACAAAGTTCAAATGGCTTTGTAATTTAATTGGTGCAAAACATGTTCAGTGTTTTTGCCTTTATACGCAGCCACAATGTAAAACCTTAAAATGGCATGCTCCACTGCTGATTACAATGTATAAGGCACCATCTCTTCACAACATCAACACTCTTTTGTCTTCTTCCGAATCGCACACTCAATGTTCATGTTGCTTCAACTTTCGTAATAATTTTCTCTGTCCCATAGCTTCTTATGGGATCTTTTCCAATTACTTTTAATGTTCGATATCGACGCTAAGCCGCAAGTGTAGAATTACCATTTTGTTAAGAGAGAGTCCCAAGTAATGATCAATCGTGCTAAGCAAATGCCAATCTCGAGCGAGAGGAACAATGAAGAGGTTGTGAAATATATGTTTTTACATCAGTGTGGTGAGACAATTTATATATTAACATCTACAGTATTGTGAAACGCCATCTGGTTTGAAATTTTCAACTATTTTTTCCCCACGAACAAATCTTCTGCATTTCCTGAAAATTTTGGCTGTATACCGTTCCAAATAAGGAAACTTAAATTATGAAAATCATGTTTATTAGATTTTAACTCGGTTATGAGTGATAACTCCCATGTAACGCCGAATATTTTGAACCATTATATCATTTATTCGTAGAACATATATTCCCATCACCATAATGTCACTCGATTAATGTAAGGCTCCTGTACATACTGTCTGAAGAATCGAACATTCTTGTGTCAAAGGGTTGCCGTAAAATGAGGGATCTGATATTGCTTTAACACAAACGATAAATTTTAACTAATCTCTTTCTTATCAAATATAAATAATATTATAATAAAGTTGAATCCAGATATGTATGTATATAATCTGATAAACTAGTAAAAATGTACTTTGTGAATGTTAATACACTGCTCAAAACGACTAAAGGATATTGTAAATTTATATAAAACAACGGTGTAAGAGATTTTTTTTTTTGCAGAAAATCGAAGAAGACAGTCAAAAATACAAATTTTTCTCATTTTCAAACTTTGGAGTATGTAAATTTTTAGCTTGTCGTCAAAAACGACGGTTTAGTGGCAGCGAATGAAATTTGGATTTCAACTTAATAAAAAATAAAGTGGAAAAGAATGATCGACGTCCCGTAAGTGCTTTGTTTTCATGAGTGAAATGTCTCAACGAAGGATTTTCATTGAATCAGGAGCTGGGAGAGTTGTTGGTTGGTTAGAAGGGGGGCCAAACACAATTCGAAGTAGCAGAAGCCATTGGAGTCGCACAAAGTGTGATATCGAGGATCTGGAACCTAGATATCATTGCAGAGATTGGAAGTGCAAGATGAAGACCAGGGCAAGGTCGTAGATTTGCAACAACGCCAAATGAAGACGAATATTTAACGCTGACCGAAATATGAATACCACTCTTCTTCAACAACTTCATTCTGCTACTGGCACAAGAGTTTCAACTCAAATTCTCCGAAACCGACGCCACGCTGCAGGTCTGTATGCTCGCCGATCAATGGTATGTGTTTAACAGCATATCGTAGGGCCCGCAGGGAGTGGGCAAAAGAGCATGTCAACTGGGCGAGAAACAAATGGCGCAATATTCTTTTCGCTGACGAATCCCGCTTTTCTGTTCATCCTGATAATAGGCGTACTTTCATCTGGAGGGAACGTGGCACTAGAAACACCCCTGCGTTCGCGCTGGAAAGTGTCAGATTTGGCGGTGGGGAGTGTAGTCGATGATGGTATCTCCTTTGATGGGGGCGCACCGATCTCCGCATCATTCGGAATAGAGCTCTGAGCGGTCGTCGGTGTAGGGATGAGAGTCTCAGACCCTTTGTAGTCCCTTACGCTGCAGCAATTATAGATAGCTTCATACTGATGGACGACAACTGCAGGCCACATTGTGCACGCTCGGTAGATGGCTTCCTTTTCGAGGAAGGAATCGTAAGAATGGAATGGCCTGCTTATTCTCCGAACAAGAACCCAAGAGAACATTTTTGGTACAATCTAGGGAGACAAGTTACTGGCTGCCTACCACCCCCCACGCACTCTACGAAAACTGGAAAAGCTCTTCTGGAGGAGTGGAACCGAATACCCCAGCTCCTCGTTAATAGCCTTATTGACTCCATGATTCAAGGTGTTCAACGGTGTTGGCAGACCGGGGAAATCATAACCCCTATTAAAAACATTTTCTGACAAGGACAAAACTTTTTTATTCGTTTTTTTCATACGCATAAAATATATTTTTCTTACCCCTTTTGTAAACAAACACTCCATAAAGTGCATTTTTTTCTGCGAAGCATGTGTATTTTTTCTTTTACAGACTACCACGTCTGTCGATTATATATCAATCATCTGAACAATCGTCCAGCCGCAAGATCCACCATAACATCAACATCCTTTGTTTTGATCATTGCAATTTCACCATACAGTTAAGCACTGATTGAACCAGTCCCTTTAAATACATATCAGCACGATGAGAAAGTACTAGCAAGTACTCCTTCAAGTGGCGCTTAGCACAATGTGACACATAAAGTGAATGGGCCAGTCCCTTTGAATTCATCGCGGCGCGATGAAAACTCAATGGATAGTGATACTTTGGGCGGCAATAAGTCCAAAATGACACAAAGTGAATGTATCCAAGCCCGGCCCGATGCATCTTCACTGGCGATTCGCTACGCGGTCGATCTCTGCCCAGGGTGAAATTGCTGCTAGGGTTGTTTTAGCTTTTGAATCAAAATACTGATGCTGTTTCTTGAACTTAGACATGAAATGTTCAATTTTCCCTGTTGAAATCATTAGAACTGCCGTAGAGATGCTTGGTAGTCGGCACCAGGTGTCCAGCTTTGCAGTGCAACGGCAAAGAAGCTTTGAAATCCAAAATCTGACAGACGGCTGTACAGAAATGGAAACCATATGTGGCCCTGTATCGTGCAGGGAATCACAGTGTTACGGATTTATAAATAATCTGGTTCCTTCATTACCGTTATAATCGAGTTCAGCTGTCTTTTAAAATATGTTTCCAAAAAAGCTTTTAATCCAATGAATGCCATTACATTTCCTCAGAAAGCATGGATTAGTAAAATCATCGCATGTGATTTTTTTTTCTTAATTAAGAAAACCAAAAGTTCACAAAGGTAGAACTAATTTTGAATCCCACTGAATCTAAAATTTAGTTTTAAAAATATAATGTGGGATGTCTATATTCATTTTTAAACTATGGACTTGGGGAAAAAATCTTTCCCCCATCTACAGATTTTCATGTTTTTCACATTCTGAGAGACAGACATCCACATTTCTGAATGTTTATTCCCTCTCACATATTCCAAACCTTGACAGTTTCCTCTTTTTTTTCAGTCTTCAAGGTTGAATACTAAGTAGTCTTTACTCATAAATTATATAAAAACGATGCATGTTTACTTCAATAAAAATTGAAATCTGCGAGAAATATAAAAGTCCCTTTTTTATTTTTAAACAAAACATTTAGCTTTTTTTTATTCATTCTGTATCCTAAACTTCAATCGACTGCATATTAAATTATCTTTTGAATTCAAAATGCAAATGCCGTAATAATTTTTCGAAGTTTTGTTTCTGCGAGAGATATCATTTTGTATTTATTATTAAAATACCAGAAAAGGAATGTTTAAGTATTTGTCGGTAGCAAAAATATTGATTTTGTTTATTGTAGCTGCCGGAAAATTGTTTTCAAACGCTTATTAGTAAAACGTGAAGAGCTAGTTTATTGAATTAAGAATATTTCTCCTGTATAGGACATAATGATTATAGAAAAGAAAAAAAACAACTAAACCTAATAGGATCAGTGGAAAATGTCATTTTTTCATATCAATATTTCGCCTAGCCAAAACTACTGAAGCTAATAATACGGAATTTGGCATGTATATGAGTTAGTAACGTAGGTTCTTGATACGAAAACTAAAATATGTGATATGTATAAGGGGAGTGGTTAGATAAGACTAAAATATGTGATATGTATGAGGGGAGGGGTTAGATAAGACTAAAATATGAGATATGTATAAGGGGATGATGCAATTTGAGTAGAGTATGGCAGGAAATGGACTATCTCATTGATGAATGCCATTCGTGCAAAGGTCACACATAAAACTGAAAAAAGAATGCACTAAATGCATTATATAACATGTTGGTTGTACTTTCTAGTAATTATACCACACCATGTGAGTAAAAATTTAAAAAAACTGTGCTTAACTTTTATTTGAAAACTTAACTTACTTGAATTGTTTCTGTATTCAGCATATTTTTTTTACTATTCGTCTTAGTCATTTTATTACAGCCTTCGAAAATTCTAAGTGAAATTATGAATCATTTTGTATAAATTTTGAACTAAGGTATGATGCTGAGATCTGAAATTTAAAAAAATCCCTCAGAAAACACGCAAACTTACTTTTTTATCATATTTTCAATAATCTTTATCTTATTGTCAAAAAGTGTAGTGTCAGTCTATCTGGAATTTAAATGGTATTAGGTGGGGAGGTATTAAAACTGTTAACTCAAAAGAAAAAAGAAAGAAATCTGTATATATAATGCTGGTATATTAAAAATATTTTTATACTTGTAATCTTTTCTTTTCCAATTGAAGGAAAAATATATCCACATTTTTGAATAGCTTTCTTGTTAAGTTCTTCAATGTCTTGCCATTTTCCCCTTACAATTTCCTCGACCTTGGAGGCAGAATACTAAACAGTCTACATGCATAAATTTCGAACAAAACGATGCGTGTTTGCTTCAAAGAAAGTTCAAAATTGCAAAACCATCTCGAAGGCAGTTTTTATTCGATTATAAAATACAGTTTTATTTTTTTTGTTTCGTTCTCTTATCTTAATAATTCCACTGACTGAATATTAAATTGTGTTTTCAATTGGAAATGCAAATGGTGTAATAATTTTTGAAGTTTTGCCCTGAAAAAGATGTAACTTTACATTTATTGTTCAAACACGCGTACATAAATTTCAAGTATTCGCTCAAGTACATACATTTTTTATGTTCAAGAAATACTTTGCCTTCTTTTTTATTAGAAAACATTTAGCATAGATATTTATATTTATAATATTAGTTATATGATGTAAGTAGAACTTCAAAATGGTGTAAAACATTAAATGAGTGGATTTCTGATTTATGAATATTTACTTATTGGAAATCATTAAGATTTTCTAATAATTGTAAAAGTTAAGCAAATAGAGATCAAAAGATTGAATAAGTACATTTTTTCTTTCATATGAGCTCTTTAAAACTAATAAAAATTCACTTGATTTATTGAAGTAAACTAATTGATTTTTTACATGGATATAGTGCATTGTATTTTAATGTTTACTCAGAGTTGGTTTTTCCAATTTGTGAAATTACTTAATATGTATTACTTAATATTTTGTAATCCTGTACAGGTAATAATTTATAGAACTCCCCCCCTCCCCCCTAAAAATAAAAAGTTAATTGTGACTGAATGTTACGGAAATAAATTTAGCGGAATATATGACCTAAAAACACAAAAACAATCTGATGACTATGGCTTCCTTGTAAGTTTGCGAAATTAAACACATTTCTGAAGAACTTCATTCAAACTTTTTTAATTTGAAAGAAAGATACGGTACTGCAATAGCATCAGGGTTCGGGGATTATTTTTCAAATATAGAAGCTATCGCCAAGCTAGACACAGTTTTGGAAACTTATTTTCGAAGCCAAATTCGGCTCGATTTAGTTGTGCATAAGTCACCAAGTCACCGAAAGTCACGAAGGTATGGCTCAAACAATGATTGACTATAGACTCTAATGTACTGAAAGGCTTTAGAGTAACCATGTAAATAAATTATTCAGTCGCAATCAAAAGGCAAGTAACAATACCAAAAACAACCCACATTTTAGGTTTAGAATATTTCCAGCTCTGGAAGTTTTCTACTGTCTAGAGGAGCCCCTGCTTCAAGATCCCGCCAAGCAGAACCAGCGGCTTTCATACAGATATTAACAAGATTTTGCATATTGTTACACTTCATCTAGAAATTTAGCCCGTTGCTCCCTTCTTTCACACAAATTCGTTCTTTTAACATACAATACATAAGTTCACATAACTCATAATTACAATGCTAGAATTGTGACCCCTCAAGCCACAGTCACCAATCGGTCATGTTTGTGACGTCGATGAATAGTGGATGTCCTATTTTTGCGAAATCACTATAATTGCGAAGTCGATATGTCCTATTTTTGAGACAGTCACAACCCCGACCGTATCTTCCCAGAGATCGGCAATGGTAAACCTAAAGTTTATTGCTTTTCTCCCCCTCATCCCCCGTTGTTTAGAGAGGGGGAGTACAGTTTCACTTAGACGACGTTCCCTCATACTCTCTCCAGTGCAACGGGGGAATGGGGCAGCTAATGGGAGCTGGTGTACGTAAAATCTGTTCGTGGCATCAATGTCCTCCGCGTTCAAGCGATACCTCTGGGGTTGCCGATTTCAGGTGCTAGGTCTCTCATCTGGTTCAAACTTAGGAGATCCCGAGCCATGTCAGACTTCATACCACGGGTAGAGACGGATTTATGCAATTTTGTGGGTGAAGGTGACTAACTGGAAGATTCAAATGTACGAGGGCTGTAGATTAAATAATGGCAACTTAACCTAGAAATTCGCAGAAGAGTGGGGATGTGCAAATAGGATATGGTATAGGTGAGGTGGCACTGTTGTCGATGGATAGAATGCAAAAACCAGTCGATCTAATTATAAGGGTAATTGTTACGTGTCATTAAATTGGAGAGTTTCGTTTCCGCCGCTCTAAAACATGTTTTCATAAGGTGATCAGCGATCGTGGTTCAAGACAGAGGTTGCCCGTGGTCAAAGTGCAATAGAATGTTATCGAGGATTACTGGAAGCATGTGGGCGAAAGTGCATTGCCGTGCAGGACGGTTGCACGATACGTTGTGGGGAGGGTGTGTGATTCTTACGCATGCTGTGCCTGCAGAACAAACTATGAAAACAGACTACTATTGCTTATTTATACAGCTCTCGCTACGTCCGGCTATACGACGCAAACGTCCGTGTTTATTGAAAAGCAATCTCCTCATCGTGTTGCATGGCAACGTTCGTTGTCGTATCGCAAACAATGTCTCTCTCTCTTATTGCAATGGTGGCAGTGTGAAATCTTCGAACACCCTCCCTACTCACCTGGTATGAGTCCTTGTGACTTCGATCAGTTTCCGAAGTTGAAAGAACCCCTCCGGTGCTGCCGATTTCGTGGTGTTACATCTGGACTCCGAGCAGCAGGGTGATCCGTCCCTGACATGAACATTCAACATCTTGCTAGTGGTCTCGACCGCTTTCCGGACATTTGGCAAAAGGTTGTAAACTTTGCTGGTGATTACATAGAAATAATGTAATGCAATTGCACTGGTAAGTTCATTAATAGCTGATTTATACATATGTTGTCCTTACTTAATTTACAACCAATCGTATATCCTTTTTATGGAAGTAAAATAGGATGTTTTAAATTAATTTGTTTTTCCTCGGGGAATGGGGGGGAGTTTACCCTTTAATCCTTCCTCGCCCACTAGGAAAGATTAAAACGGAAGCCTTACGCCCAACGCCGTCCTACATGGAGGATCTGGCATGACTACGCGGTTGCCAGAGGGCATATGAAACAACAATATCTTAGTAACCAATTATGTCTTGCATGCGCCATCTTGACAAAGTAAATTCGGAAACCGGTCAAAATCTGAATACCGAAATTTTTCGCTATCACCCTGTACTTTGAGCATGGAAAAAAAAATACATATTTCTTCAGAATGAGGTAAGAAATTATATTGTTCCAATAAAAATAGCACGTGACTACTCCTATCGCTTTCATAAAATCGAAAAATTTTGACTCTTAAAAGTAAAGAAATGTTAATGCTAGCTAGCATCTGTTCAGCATGGGGGAAAACATACATATATAACATTTCACTTCCTAGGTTGAATACTAAAAGATGAAAGGTTTTTTTTTTTCCCCTTCCTTTAGTAATTTTCGCGCGTCTCCTTTTTACCTCCCAAAGAAACAGATACACACATTTTGGAGTCTCTTCCTTGACAAAAATGTCAAGCACTGTCCGTTTCAATTCTGCTTGCATTGAAAGCTGAATACTAAACAGTTTTGATTCGCGTAAATTAGATAAACAAAACTTTTTCCATTCAATTCAGAGAATAAAATCTCCAAGAAGTGCGCAACGGCAAGTGATATTGTGTGCAGTACTTTCTTTTCCTTTTTACTTATTCTCCATGGGGAATGCAATCCCGCTCTGTTTTTCGTTTCGCGAGATTTCGAGATTGAGATTTTGTTAATCCCACGGGATCCCGCAATCCCTTGGGATCGACATTTCATTCAACTACAAATTCAATGGAGAAAAGTGGGAAAAAGCCCGATTGTAAACATTATAAAGTTTAACTTTAATATTAATACTTTATTTTATTTGATAATTCATTCTAAACCTTAAATAAATATGAAAATTATAGTCATGATATTCTTAATAACATAAGATATTCCTTAGTTGCTAACAAAGAAGACTGTAAAAAAGACAACGTAAAGAGGCACTGTCTTCCTGTTCTTGATCTAATTTTGATAGAGAATACAAAAGAACTTAACAAGAGACTTTCTTTTATTTCTTTTTTTCTATCTTTTCCTTTTTCGTATGAATGTATTTCTGAATGATTAACTGAAGTTCACCTTTTACAGATATCACTAGCATGGGCTGTCACACGATATTATGTCACATGCGCTGAAACAAACATGATTTTTGTGAGTATGTGTGTGGGGGGGGGGGGGACAAGTCAAGGGTCCTGTCTCAGGAAGATATGAAACAATATTTAGCGTTGAAGCACTTTTTGAACCATACCAGTACATAAATCATAACAATCTGGGGAGCTTGGGGGAACTATGGCCTCTCTCACCAATTAGTCCAACCAACCCTGCCATGATCACTGATTCTTACTGTTCATTTTATGCAAAACTTTTTGGCCAATGGATGATAGGGAAAGCGGCGTGAAATTGTAATAAAAGTAATTTATTTATGAGTTTCAATCCCGCGGGATTACTGTTTTAATCCCGCCGGACTAGTCCCGCAAACATTTGTGTGGGATCCAGCAGGATGTAGAGAATTAGGGAATGCAATCCCGTTCCCGCGGGATCGGGATTGCATTCCCTAATTCTCTATCTTTCATTCCCATGGCCAGAATATTAAATTACTTTTTCCATTCTAGATGTAAATGACATTTTAATTGAGAATGAGATATTGAATGAGATATTCTGTATGCATACAGTTGAATAAAATTTCTTGGGCAAAATGTAATAAACATAGACTATTTTAAATTCATACTTTAAAATTTGTTAATTTTCCCTCTCTTTTTCAAGTAAAATCGTTTATTCAGGTGACCAATCTTCCTCCTATAGGGAGGAGGTTCCTTCTTTTGTAGGTTCTGTCCTCCCTCAAAAAAGGTCCTCCTATCTGTCCTCTTTTTCGATATTTTAACCCTTCAATGCGCGGTGTCCTCGCCATGAGGACACAAAACTGACTGTCGTCAGGCCCGAAGAATAAATTTGATTTCTATAAAAGTACTTGAGGGTGGCATGGTTACGCCAGAATCCTTTACTTTTTCGAACATCATTTCCCGTAAAAATTGCCGATTACTTGTAAAATTGTCAGGATTATTTTTAACAGCACTGGCATCTGCTGGAAACTGGAATAATACGATGGAAATAACATTTATGTAGAAGAACGAAGAATGGTCTGAAAAAAATATATAAAGAAATAAAAGTTTTCAATGGGTTTTACTGACTACATCGCAAGTAAATTTGGCAAATATTGAAAATTATGTTGAGTTTTTATCGAAAAAATGCCTGATATTAAAATGGATGAGAATTGTCTGCGTGAAGAAATTGGGAGACTGAATGTATATTTAAATTCTTATAAGTTAGAACAATGTGAAAATCAACATGCTGAAATTAATAAAAAATGCGTGGAAATATTTAAACATTTCAAAAATGGATAGATTGGTATTCCATATGAAAATGCAGTTATTTACGTAGTGCAGCCTTAACTAATGTAGCAGCTGAAAGAGTTTTTTTTCAGTTAGAAATGATTTTTGGAGAAGAGAGAAATCAAGACTGAATTGTTACTCTATGATGATTACTTTAGCTATAACACTAACCATAAAATTCATGAAGCATAAATCGTGCTCGAAAATTTCTAGTATATATAGTTAGAGAATGATATATTGACAAGAGATATTTATTCAATGGAAATATGCTTAATTAAATAATTAGAAGGGATGTAAGCATAATAAGTGTGTTTTTGTTTGTATTAATAAAATATTCTATTTATTCACGTTGAGTTTTTTGTTAAATTTTTTCGTCCTCTTTTTCATTGTAAAAAAATTGTCACCTTACGTTTACTGCTGCCTCAATGATGCCTGCAATATATGCTATTTCTTTTTTAAGTTCCAATGGCTAAAAGGAAGTTTACGCTCTAAAGCTCCCCCTTTTCACTTCAGTAACTTTGAAATCAGTATGTCCTTTGATGGGCATCCAGTATATATGATCACTAATTCAACAACCTTACCTGAAATATTTGGATAGAGTAAAATTCCCTTCGAAGTAAAGAAATAATTACGAAATGCAGTTTAAATAATGCCCGTCCATTAACGGACGTATCTGCCCGTTGATTTTATGCATTGGATGTCTGAATGATTTTCACAACGAACTAACCAATCGATTGCCATCAGAAAGGTAAGTGCACAACCAGATGTTACAACTGCCCTAAACATGAAATTTCAATTTCCTACGACTATTCATTTTTACTATTATGTAAGATGGACATGCACATTCAGATGTCATGGCAATATGGATTCATTGATATTCTAAATGGATCGTACATAGATACGTACGTACAGATCTCACGAAGACACATGTAGAAATGGATTGAGGGATGTTCAAAACGGGCATTTCCTGCAAAATCTGAATAACAAAATTTTTCGCGACTGTGAGTACAATACTTCTTTATAGGCACGTAGACATAGAAAATACTGGAAGGAATTAAAAAATGAAAGATGTAATATTTCTTACAAAAAGTCCTGATTTTTGACGTCAAATAACAAAAAATCAAATTTCGGAAGGGGGTAAAATGTCCCCCTGGACACGTTCCAGGTTCTTTACTTTATTAAAGCTTTTAGCACTCTCTATGCATATTCCCTGGAGAGACGTAAGCCATATTGCGCTAAAACAAACATGTATATTCACTTATAATTTATTATTTTTCTGACTATAAAAACAAATACAGAAGATGCAATCGGGTTTTGCATATAATCAACTAAAAAGGCACCAAACTTTCTTCTAATGACTTCGAAAATCCTTTGCACACTCACCAAATGATAGTTTTAAAGTTTTGGTAATCTCGCTTTATCGTCGTCTGTTCAATAAAAACGGCTTTGGACTAGGAATCGTAAATGTTCGCTACTGACGTCAGAGCGCGGAGAAAGATGATCCCTTCCGGAATGTGTGTTTTTATTTAGTTATTTATTTATTTAACGATAAATACGCATGCAAATAGATTAAAGGAAAAAACTCGAGCTTTATCTGTGAACATCTGAAATGTTTTGCACACCGGGAAGAGGTTTAATACATTTTCTTTCTTGTGGTTACGTACTCCCAGAGTGATCATTCAAGCTTCGAAACACATTACAATACCGAAAGTAAGATAGATACAGAGAACAAGATAGATAAATCATTCCAAGCGCATCTATTATACGAATCTTTTCCAACACAGCTGTTTTATTTGTGCGAATTCCGGGGATAATGAATAAGAAAAATAAAAATCAACGATAGTAAAGTACATTTTTTGTCATCAATATCCATGTGCATCCCATATTACCTACACCTTTTTATAAACACATAATATGGCATTTTTAAGGTAGATTTTGTTGACAGTATTTACGCGCTGAAACGTGGTTGTTCCTAATCATAACTTTCAACTTTTAGAATAGTTAATTCCATGCTTTTACTGCAATGCGTGCAAACTTTTATTCATATCTTAAATCTTTTGTTAACACTGCAAACTGAAGGAATACAAAAAAAAGTCTAATTTTTAAAGCAGTAAATATTCATTCTTCTATATAATAAAAAATCTGGAGTAATAAATTGGATAAAGTTTTTATTCATTCTTTTCTACGGTTGAGTTAGAAATAATGTAGTAATTATTTAATTTCTCGGGAATTCAATGTAATTGACCACTCATTTCTTTTCTCTTGTATTTACCTCCGTTTTACGCTCTTCTGCCTATATACAGGTTGGTGATTTTAACAGTGAGGAAAGATAGGCCTTTGTACCATTGATATCTACAGTTTTTATTTCTGTTTATATTTTTTAACACAATTATTTATTTTAATTTGTCCTTAACACCAGATTTTCTAAGTGTTTTAAATAGCTAGAAGTTGTATTTAGAGATGGGAAAGGTTTTTTTAATTTGCACTGACACATCTCAATAAGGAAATATTTTATTGAAATTTTAGTAGAATTATTATTTTTTTTTAAATACGTGTTTGAAACCGTCAGTAGTTAAGCCATCATTGTATTTTTATAGATTCGCAGATCACCCAGAAATGTAACCTAGTTAATCTACACTAAATGTGCACAACTAGCCCATTACGTATCGGTTTGCAGAAATTCAAGATAATATATCCATCCCGTCTTTACCCAGAAGAAAAAAAAATAACAATTATTTTATTTTATTTCTCATACTCGAATATTCTTTCTTATATGCACGTATCTACAGAATATGGCCCCCAGACCCTACTTTCAAATTCTACAAATATACTCGGCTGTTGCTGTTAACTTTTACATGTATTCTTTCTTTTCAGTAAACACGTTTTTAATCAAGCACATGCATGATGCATTACAAAAGGATAGAGTGGACGATTTTTTCTTATTTTTTTGTTGGGGGAGGAAGGGAGGAAACACTTATAGCAATCAGTAGTAAAAAAGGGAAGTTTTTTCAATCAAAGGGAAGTTTTGACTTCGAAAGTTTTAAATCAAAAGATTTTCGAAAAGTATTTCACCCCCCCCCCCCCAACTCTTTGAAACTGCACCTTTTATGTACCTCAGCATCTCATTGTATCTAATCTTGTTTGCAGCCCTCTTTGCCCTCCTCAGCTTAATGAGTGGCCTATGTCTCAAATAAGGTTAAGTTCATTCGTCATTATTGTACATGTTCAGTTTGAGCACTTCAAAAATTAATGAAATATAATTATTTTATAATCAAGTTTTCAATAAATTTTAGAACTTTCTTCTATAAATCCATTACATAATTTTTAAGCGATTTTTCCTAACTTTCAGCTCCGTTATGTAACTGAGATTAAAAAAAGTGAACCCTTTGAATAACAAAATTAGGTACCGTAAGTGATATTCACGTCATATTGATGTCAAAGTTATCAAGCTTTGAAAGGAAAATTGCGATTCCAAATCGCTTAAAATAGTTTGAGATTATCCAGTTTAACTTTTTTTTCATGAATAGAATGATTTACTCAGCAGGAAACAATGGCATAATAAGGGCTGTTCTGAGATAAACGAAATGTTTGTAATGTGGAAAGTTTCCACAAACACATTCACAGAGAGATTCCGCATGTTTTTAGAAGAACATGCAAATCCATTTTCAGTAACTACTATAATAAGACTTGAATTTGAAGTTATCTGTTTCAAGTGGACACAAATTAAACATGTTTGTAAACAAATTTTCGTGAAATGTTTTTTTCTACCACCCGTTGTTATCGCCTCCACTTTGGGCTTTATCTTCGAGTTATTAAATATATACTTCCATTCACCGAGATTTCATGCATGCTGACTATTTTAACTTAGCCATCTACTTCAACTTTTATACTCCATACAGAAAATAGTTTTCTCAAGGGGAAAAAAATATTTACACTTCAAACTAATTTTTCTAGAAAGATTCTGTCGATAGTTACCGCATTGTTTTAGTTAAAATGAACTTCTTAGAAAGCCTTCCGAAATGATTTAACTTATTTCAGTTGGGTGAAAATCGCATTATCATTAAGTATTTTTCATACAATTTTGAAGAAAAAGAAATATTTATCTAAGACAAATTCTTTATTATTCAAAGGCTTCTGAAGTTACTCTATTTGCCAACTAAACTAAGCAAATACTGATTATTTATTCAATCAAAAATTTTCATTTGTGAACATAAACATTAAAACTTTTGTTTGGTAAGTTTAACTGTTAATCGAGAAACATTTTGTTCGTCATAAATATTAATAATTATCAATGAAAGTAATATCGTATTTGCTGATGCAGTAGATATAAAGCTAAGTTTTAATTTATTTTTTGTATTTATTGAATAATTTCAGAGCCAAAGTAAATGAAAGAAAAAAATAAAACATACTATAGATAAAAACTCATTGTACTTATATTCGGTTTTTAATCAGATAATACTACATGCATACATTTATACGTATATATACACATACAGAGAAAGAGGGAGAGATGGTATAGACCATGTGCTAAAATTAATAAGTAGATAAACATTAAGTAGCTAAGTTGATACGCAAAGAGAAAAGAGAACGCAAGAGCAATATTATAAAATGATAAGAATATAAATACTAAAATCATGAAATCATAAAGAAATACATTAGATCTCATTTATCAAAATGCTGTGCCGCCATTTTGACCGACAGCGAGGCTTGAAGCGCTTTCAAGCCTCGCTGTTAACCCTTTAACGCTCAGTGGTCCCGCTCTGGGAACACCAAACTCTGACGTTTTGACTGTTGCCCGTCACGAAGAATAGATTTAATTTCTATAAAAATAGTTGCGGGTAACTTAGCTCCACGAGAATCTTTTACATTTTAGCACGTCATTTCCCGTAAAAAAATGGTCACGATTCTTTTTAACAGCACTGACATCTGCTGAAAAATGGAAGAATGCGAGAACAGCTAGATAGATTGCCCAATACTGAAAAAAGGGCAGCCGTTGCCATCGCTCGACTTAACTACCAGAAAGATGGCGGACGATCGAAACGTTCAACGGCTGCCCTTTTTTCAGCATTGGGAAAGGGTTGCGCCTCAAAGGGTTAATGCATTCGGGATTATCGCGCGGCTTTCGCTCTAAAGATGTGAATTTTTCGGCTGTTTTCTCCTGATATGTAACGTGAATACGCTTTAGAAACGTATTAGACGTTTTTAAAGTATGCTTCCCCAAGTTTCCTTTTTGAGTGTGTATTGTAAATTTGGGACGACAGCTGGCACGACAGTTGGAACGACAGCTGGCACGACAGTTGGACGACAGTTGGAACGACAGCTGGCTGTGTGCGCACAGCCAGCTGTCATCAAAAAAGGGTCTCTAGATCTGTGGCATGCGATTAACGTTTCGATCGTCCTCCATCTTGCTGGTAGTTAAGTCGAGCGATGTCAACGGCTGCCCTTTTTTCAGCATTGGGAAAGGGTTGCGCCTCAAAGGGTTAATGAAACTGATGATCAAACCATCACTTTCATTAATAAATGAGATATACAAGCTATGAAACTAAAAGCCAAAAATTAGCCCAGCAAAATCCGAGAATCCGAAAAACTAATCATTAAAAATCATCCATCAAGTCGTAAATCTTGAATTAAAAGAAACAAAATCCATAAAAATACCTCTAATAATTCCATAATAATCATCAGAAACAAGAATAACGTTATGATCACTTAACACGCGATAAAATAAGGGAAGAAAATTACGATGAAAAAAAAAATACAAATAAATCTGTATAAATAAAAGAAAAACATGTAAGTAAAAAAGTAATAAGGAAGGAAAAAGATTGAAATCTTACTAAAATATCGAACATTATACCGTGTAAATATCGCGATATCTCTAAGATTTTGAAAATCCCTATCCTACTAACCACTCCCATTAGTTCCATCTAAAATTTACTAAATAAGAAAGAAAGCCAATACTAGCGCAAACAAGTTCAAAACCACGTCGATAATGAATATCCTGAATCTACAGGAACAATGGACATTTATCTTTCTTGTTTTGGTTGCAATCGACTGGGTAATTTATTTACGAGGTCATCCAAAAGACTTTCAATATATTGAGGTCTATGGATACCTTCAATTCATTAAAAGTTTGTGATCAATCACTATATCGGCTATGCCCCAAATCTCGCAATCTATCTAAAGCTTCGCGACTTTTGTCGAAATATCGCCAAATTAAGTGCCTAAGTCTTACCTAAGTGCCTAAGTCTGAACCCAGCCTGGCAATAGCTCAAATGTTTGGCTAGAAACAGCTAGATCTTAGTATTAATGTATGGTTTAAAATGAAATGTGTTTAGATGAAGTGCACCGAAAATATTTATCAATTGATGGACGAACAAAGAGGTCATGTGTTGTCCACATCATATTTTCATTTAACTGTATGAAGTACGGAAAAATTTGTAATCACGAAAACTATCTTTATTCAGATTTTTCAGAAATGTTCATTGCGACTATCCTTGAATCTATTTTGACTAGTCTTGACGTATTGTTTGTGCGCATTTCACATAACTCAAAAATCGAGCAACCGAACAGTGCTAAAGTGTTATATTTAGATCTACAGCTAACATCTGACTGTGAGCCTCCCTTTTTGAATGAAATTAATTGGGTAGTTTATTTACAAGGTCACCAACAACTCTGTTGGCAGTTGGATGAAATTTGTAATAAAGACAGTTAAAAGTCCTGGATTAACAAACAGGCTACTTTTTATCGCGCGAAAAAAACGCTGTTCGCATAATATAATAAAAAAATATCTTTTATATAAAAAAGAAAACAATTGAGTTTTTATGTTACAAAGACGTCAACAGATGGCGCTAACTTACAGAAAACGCAGTCTTTATTAAATAAAATCACCTGAATAAGGTTTTCCTTCTGACATGGATTTATAAGCGGACTTCCGGCCAAGCATACAAATCCGAAATACATGTTACACAAACAAACACACAAAAAATAAGTTTTGGAAACGTTCATTCAGTTGGAATTATGCATTTTTCTGCACTTCTTTTCCCCCTTCTATTTCTAATGCATTACATCCAGAAAAAAAGATGTTAGAAATATCAATTTTAATTTTGTTTAATCACACTCATGAATAATGATGCCCTTTCCAACTCACTGGAATAAGGAAAGAAAATAGGGAAGACGCATGGATTATGATACGCTTTTAATATGCAGCACTTAAGTGCAAATTTTTAAATCTGAAAGTGTTTCAGATTTTCTCACTTTTTTTTCCCTTTCCGTGTTTTGATAATTGCTGACATATCTAGGAACTCTTCAGAATTAATATAGGACGAAAATAATTTGTGCCTTTTTGTAGGTTTTTATCATTAAACCTTATTTTTGTAACCAGGGGAAGCCCGACACAATAAGCAAGGCAATCATCGCATCGGGGCGGCGACTTCAAAGGGGCGTCATGTCGAACTCAAAGTAGAGCATGAAAGGGGCGTCTTTTTTACTTTAGGAGAGAGCGCCACTTACCCTAGGGCCGCCCCTGTTTGTAACCATCTTAATTTTAAACTCCATTCAGAATCTGATATATTTCAGTGCCAAGGAAACCGGTGAGAAACACAAGATTTATTAAGATGGCGAACCAACTGGTGGCCGGAGGAGGCTAGTAATATATAATAGTGAAGTTTATGTAAGAGTACAGCTAGTCGAAAAACGTATATGAAACATTTATAAATATTTTAAAGAGGCAGCTAGAAAAAAAAAAGCAAAACGGGAACACTTTTATATTTTAAATATGCACTAAAATGTCTCATATTAAAAGCGCATTATAATTCCTTCGTCGTTCTTATGTTTCTTCCTTAATCCAATAATTTGGAAAATGTATCATTATATATGAGTGTGCCTATTTTTCTTCCTTCTTCCATAAAACACTTCTTTGGAATCGAAGTTTATATTAAAATCGCCTACAAAAACTCTTACAATCTTCGCCAATCATATTCTAACTATGTTTTACATTTACAGATACTATTTCGGATGCGGATCATAATCCACGAGTGTGCCGTGTTTGTCTTTCTTGTTCCATAAAACACTTTTCAGAATTGAAATCTATCGCCTGCTGAAACTGTTTTACAATCTTCGTCCGGCACATTCTATCTACACTTCTCCTTTGTGATAAACTGTAGCGTTTGGCAGCTTATCGTTAAATATGGAAGATATTGCTTGGCTAGGTTCAGTTTTGGAGACTTATTTTTTGGCACAAAAACTTGGCGATAAATTATTAAAATCCTGGTGACATTCGACATTTTATTCTCCTTCTCCGTCACGCTATCTAACAACCCTATTGAAAAATGCTACGAAATCGTGTCGACGCGGAAATCGGTCCAGAAAAATACTTCCACGAAAGTATTTCGACAGAAAAACTTGGAGTGAACGAAATAGCACTCGGTGCATTGAAAATCTGTATAATTTGATAAATGTAAAAAAAAAAATCGTGAGAGTGGGGCGGGGGGGTTACGTATTAGAGAAAGAGATTTTTACTGAGAATTAATTCCGTCGGCTTCCTCAATCCAAACGACTCTTCGCGAGAATTAAATATGTATCCGTATTACCCAAATACAAGTTCCACATGTTACATTTTAACCAGTTAACGAACGGTGTTCTTGCCGTAAGGATACATAACTTTGACGTTTTGATTGTTGACAGTCACGAAGAATAAATTTGATTTCTATAAAAATACTTGAGAGTGACATAGTTACACCAGAATCCTTTACGTTTTAGCACATTTCCCGTAAATATTGTCTATTCTTTGTAAAATTTTGAGGATTATTTTTAGCAGCACTGTCATCAGCTGAAAAAAGAAGAATACGATGGAAATACATTGATATAGAAGAACGACTAGATAGACTGCCCAATGCTGAAAAAAAAGGCAGCCGTTGCCATCGTCCGACTTAACTACCAGCCAGATGGCGGGCGATCGAAACATTCATCACGTGTTTATAGAGACCCTTTTTTGGCGACAGCTGGCTGTGCGGCACAGCCAGCTGTCGTCAAAAAAGGGTCTCTAGATCTGCGGCACGCGATGAACGTTTCAGCATTGGGCAATCTTTCCAGCTGTTCTCGCATTCTTCCATTTTTCAGCAGATGACAGTGATGTTAAAAATAATCGTGACAATGTTCTTTTACGGGAAATGACGTGCTAAAAAGTAAAGGATTCTCATTGAGATATGTCACCCGCAACTATTTTTATAAAAATCAAATCCATTCTTCGTGACTGGCAACAGTCAAAACGTCAGAGTTTGATGTTCTCAGAGCGGGAACACTCGGGGTCGCCGCGACTGAAGAAAAAGGGAGGAGAAAGCAAGAGGGGGTCTGGGTACTGGTTTTCGTGACGTCACAAGAAAGGATGGGATTTGGAACAGTTTGCATTGAGTTCAATGGAAGAAATGGAATTAATAATGCCAATAAATACGAGTAGCTTAAATTTTTATGACGCATTGAAATAGCATTTTCGTTTTACAACACTTTGTTCTTAAATAATAGTGAATCAACAATATTTTTTGTCAGAAATTAATGAAATAAATTGGTACTGAATTTAAAGCAGTTTCAGCATTGTATGCAGTATGTTTTGCATTTCGGGCTAGCAAATACATTCTAAATAATATAATGGTTACTCAATGTTATCATTTATCTAAAATAATATGTATATGGATTAAATTTATACGTTGTATAATTGTAAAGTCATATTTTTAAGTAAGTAAAAGTAAATATATTTTTAAGTAAAAATAATAATTTTTATTAATTTTACTTAAAAACTGAAATACATTATTTAGTTTTGCTTCGTTTTAATAAGCTTTTTGAAAGAATTGATGTTAAAAATATCCAGATTCATAAATAGTCATCTCAAGCCATTTCGTGACGTCACAAGAGAGGATGGGATTTCAAAGAGTTTGTATTGAATTCTATGGAAGAAATCTGATCAATAATGTCAATAAACACTAGTAGCACGAGGAATATAATCAGAAATTTCCACAATTAATATTTTAAAAACTTGTACAATACATACTATATATAATTATGTTATACAGACTCCTAATGTCAAATTTTATTAGAAGCAATTAAAGCACAAAAAACAAGAAAATAAAAAGTAAAAGCTTTTATTACCCAAACCTTACAAATACTATAAAGTTTTTCATGAAAGCACTACAAGTGTTTGCTTTAGTTTTTTCTAGATAAGACTTTCAAATATCACATTGAGACATTTGAAATATACATAATTAAATATTTTTAAAAATTAGTGAGTATAACTCTTGAATATGTAAAACTGCCTAAATGCTCTCAGGGGTTTTCATGTAAAATATATTGCAGTAATACATATACTTTTCTGTTATTGTTGTTAGCATTGCAGTAATACATTTTCTCTTTTGAGTTAATTTCAAATCTGTGTTCATACTTAATTTCAGAATTTTCAACAAATTCCGGTAAACCGTTTAGTTGGAAATATTTCTTTAATACATACCTTCTATATTTTTGTTTTTCTAAGTATCCAGCAAATAGATTTCTCTCTCTCTCTCTCTTTTTTTTTTTTTTTTTTTTTTTTTTTTTTTTTTTTTTAAATAAATAAATCAACCATGAGATCCGCATTGAACCTTAAGCTACTTGGTATGTGCAGTGGAAAGGGATCTGCGTTTAATTTATAATTACTGGTGAAATTTTCTTAACATAGAATTGCCATGAAACTCTTGATACATTTCTTAATTTCAAAAGAATTTATATTTTCCTTTGCATTATTTTTTTCGGTTTCCTCAATATCTTTTTCCTATTATCTTTTAGTAGGATCAGTTATTTCTTGTTTTTTGGTAATATCGGATATATAGGCTGGTAAGCTCGAAAAAATGCACGGGATAGCATTCGGTTCTAATTTATAATGCTTTCTTTTTACAGTTAAAAGTGCCCCATCTGATTTTAAAATAGCATCGTCTTTTAAAAGATCTTCATCTCGGAAATGCTCAATACAAACATACGTATTTTTTCCTGGGGACCAATTTTTTCTTGGAATATTTTTAGTCCATTCTGCCCGCTTTTCTTCGTTTTTTGGGAAAAGTGAAAACATTTACATTTTCTCCTCTTTTGTAATTAGCTTTACTTAAGCCTGGGACGCAGCAAACGGAAGCATAGTGAATGCTATAACAAAAGAACAGAAATCAATAAAACTAACGCAAAATACGGCAATTTTATATTTTTATGTACTCTATAGCTTAATAACTATTATCAAGTATGTCGTATTAAGAATAGAGATTGCTGACTTACCATTAGTATCCAAAAAAGGCACAAAACATCTTAGTTTCTTCTACTTTTCCGTATGATTCTAATGCTTTTAACGGAGAAAAGTCCATCCTCTCTTGTGACGTCACAACACCTCCACGCGTTCAGTACCCAGGCTCGCCTTGTAATTGTCTACTCTCCCCCTCCCTTCCCGGGGGCTCCGGAACACTGCGCCTTCAAGGATTAAATCAACGGTTTCCCTTTTTTTAGTATTGGGAAATGTTCTCGCTTGAAAGGGTTAATTAATGCAAAAGGAAGTCGTGTGTTGAGGTGTATATATTAGTTTTTTACTATGATTGAATTCCGTCGGCTTCCTCAATCCAAATGGTTCTTCGCTAGAATTAAATATGTATCCGTTTTCCCCCAAATCCAAACCACATATGTTACATTTCAAATCTCTTTCGTAATGGCATTTACGTCTTGTTGCGGTTGAAGTTTTCTTTCCACGTGGAGGATTTCGAGGATAAAATTTTCCTCAAGGAGAAACGCCGTCTTCGCAGAATCCGAAAAAAAGCGTATTGCAAACGCAGGCATTGTAAAAAAAATACGTAAGACGATTATTTAAAGCATTTTCACCGCATTTTCACTATCCTCTTTTGAGGGAGGAACGAAAAGAAAAAAAAAGCTAAAAGCTAGGAAATGACATTAAAAATATTTAAAAAAGGAGAACAAGTGCGACTTCTACTAATTTTATTAATTGTTTTAAAAAGGTGAAAGTGTTTATAATTTTATGTTTTCGGTTTATCTCTTTCACCTATCTTTTTCTTTCGTTTCTTATTTTAGAAAACCTCGTGTTATTGTTGTTTTTAGGATAAGGCAGCGCTATTCGGGAGCTGTCTGTCTAAGGTGGGGTGCTTTGCGCAGAAGACATTTCAAAAGGCTATAACGCTTATTCACTCGTATATTTAAACCAAATTTTATCTCTAATTTTTTCTCTTAAAGAAGATCACGAGGATTTAATTTTTCCTTTATCATGCATATATAGTACATAAATATATTTTTATAGAAAGGAATCGCTAATACTTTCTTTCATGGTTGATTTGTATTTTTATATGTATTTACTTTCACTTGGAATATCAATTAGGAAAAAAGAGAGAGAGAGAACCTACCTAGATAAAAGTTTTGAAGGATGACAATGAAGAAGAAAGAAGAAAAAGAGACGCCTGACTACAGTAAATGCTCCTGTGGGCCACTTCCTCGATTTTCATGCTAAGTAAGTTTTGTTATTCTATATTTTTTATGGCCGTTCAAACTCATATGTAAAATAATAATCCTCTAAAATATGAAAATAATTGTGAAATAATATTTCAATAAGACTCAGAAAGTATGGTTCTTTTAAACGTGCCCATTTTTTAATTATTCTTTGAATGAAGAATACCTTGTACTTACCACTATAAAAGCACTCTAGCGATGCTTCGTTTCTCTCATTTCGCTTAACCCTCTGAAGAACAAGCATTTTCACATCAATAAAGAAGATCAATGGAACAGACTGCCCAACTCTAAAAAAGCGCAGCCGTTGCCATCGGTCCTTTTAAGTAATAACAATAGGGCGTTCGATCGAATGGCCCATCTGGCGCCACGGAGCTAAAGAAGTTTTGTGACACAGCTGGCTGTGCGGCACAGCCAGCTGTCGTCAAAAAAGGGGTCTCTCGATCTTGTGGCACGCGATGAATGTTTCGATCGTCCGCCATCTTGCTGGTAGTTAAGTCGAGCGATGGCAACGGCTGCCCTTTTTTCAGCATTGGGAAAGGGTTGCGCCTCACAGGGTTAAACTATGATCAAAAGCACACAAGAACCTTTTTTTTTTTTTTTACTTCATAACGCACTTTAACCGAGATTCTTTCATGGCTCGCAACAGGTAAATATTTGTCGAGATATCCTACAACAACTGTTAAAGAACTCGAGCGACATGTATGGCAATGTTTTATCGCAGCTTTTTCCGCTCGAAGGAATAAAAGCGAGAAAGAAAAAAGTACGAACTAGGAGAGAGAAAATGTCAACGTTAAACGATTTCTAAAATAGTTCCTGTCAGGAGCTCCGTGGAATTACATAAAAGATTTAAGTACCTTTCACCAAATATTTCAGCTAAACACTGGCATTACGTCCATGAAATATTGCCTTAAATTGACAAGATAATTTTACGGAGCGATATGAACGGTAATTATATCATCCGCTAAAATAAGTTATGGGGAAATGCCTCTGTCGATGTGCTTAAAGAGAAAATCATATAGTTTCATTTTATGTAAGAAATGAGAAAGAATTTAAAAGAATAAGGAAGTTAGCAAGTAACACTAATAAAAAATAATGTAGATTTATCAGTACTATTTTTTTATTGTGTTAAGTTATTAACTTTAACCTGAAAATACCTGTTTTAAATGTTTTTATTTTCGTCAGAAATTAAGTTTTGTAAAATGCTTCTGTCAATTCTCACTTCACAAATTTTTCTCCTCCGTTAACATTCGATAAATTAATTAAAAAATGCTACCTAACGTTAACATAATGTTAATAGTGCATAGCAAAATCCATATCAAATAATTGCTTTTTTAGAAATAGCAGCAGAAAATTACATATAATGTTTCCATAACAGAAGAGAATTGGTTTACATCATAAAAATAAAATTTAAGGTTTTAGGTTGGAAAATAGGCTGAATTCCAAATGAAATTTTAACTACAAAAATTAGATAGATACTAGTTTTAATTTCTAATAATGCTTGGTTATAAAGAGCTTGTGCGGTCGCAAAGTCAGACTTCATTTCTAAAAGAAACAACAAAAGCTAATATCAGCGAGTATTATTTTACAAGCACTGAAAACACATAGATAAAAAGATAATTTGTGGATTCATTATGGATTATTTGACAAAAAGGAGAATATTACTAGATCTATTAATTTACAGATAGTAGGTTTGGTGAGCTTCCCTGACGAAACTTTAACTCTTGTATTATGTTTATCATTGCACAGGGACATATGATGATTCCTTAATATAACAATAACAAAAGTCAAAGAAATAATTTAACGAATTAAAAATACCAAAATATATATTATACTAAAAAGCATTCAAAATACTGGTGTTAAATGATAAAATAAATAAAAACTTTGTGAAAAAATTCACACATAAAATATTACTTATAAGATGTTACGATCATTTCATCGTAAACGATCGCAACATCTTATAAGTAAAATTTTATGTATGTTTTTTTCACAATTGTTTTATTTATTTTAGATATTATACTCGTAAATTTAAAACTTTTAGAGCTTCTCCACTCTCTGTCTCCGGGGAAACGTTCCCAGCAATGTTTTTTTCCAAGAAAAACTGCTTACAAATTCAAGGTTTTAGAACGAACTATTAAATATTTACTAGCGTCAATTTTCGCTCTTAATATGAAAATATTAAGCTTGTGTTATTAAGATATAAAGTGTCTCTAAAACAATTAGAAGAACATTAATGAAATTCATGTTCTTCTAACTGTATTAGGAAAACTTTGGGTCATAATGAAATTAATAATTTACAAATTTCATTAGAGATATCGAAATTTTGAAACGTAATAATATAAGATAAATGTTTTCAGAATAAATAAAATATAGAATGGTAGGAATATATAAAATATGTTGTAAAACCTTGAAAAACAGTTTTTTCTATAGAAAATCATTGCAGTTAACGTTTCACCAGAGTCAGTGGACATGTTCTCAAAGAAATATATTTAGTTTTCAGTAATGTAGCCCAAAACTTTTACATAGTCTGTAGAGTAAAATTTGAGTAGATTCTGGTCTATCATTTCGTCCACGTATGTGCAATGTAAACCTTTCAAATATTGCAAGATATAGAGACCCAAGCAGTAATGAATAGTTCTAGATTATAAAACACGCAGTTAACCCTTTAACGCGTCGTGTCCTTGCCGTGAAGACACAGCTTTGATGTTTTGACTACTGTCAGTGACGAAGAATAAATTTGATTTCTATAAAAATACTTGAGAGTGACATAGTTACACGAGAATCCTTTACTTTTTAGCACATAATTTCCCGTAAAAATTGTCAGGATTATTTATGTACATATAGGAACGTCAATATTTAAACACTTTAATATCAAAGCATTTCTTTAAGAAAGTGTGCATTTCAGCACATGTAGAAACTTCAAGGTCTGCGATAAGAAAAAAAAAAAACATTACTGCATATAAAGAGGAAAGACATCAATTTAAAAATATCTACAATCGCTTAAAAGAAGAATTATTTTATTTGTTTATTTATTTTCATTTATTTATGTATTTGTGCAATGGCATGCTGTTTTCGTAGTCATTTACGACATGATAGCAAGAACGTAGATGAGCTGTGCTTGAAAGAAAACACTATGTAGTATTGCTCATCGGGGATATGTAGCATATCTGTTTTTTAAATGTTCAAATATTGGTTGACATTTTATTTAATTAAAAGATTATTTCGAAAAATTAATACCGTATCTAAGTCACAAATAATCTCACTCAGAGAAAAAAGAAAGTTTTGAGAATAATACAGACAATTGATTCGAATGATCAAATTATTTAAGCGGCTGTACTAGAGGTATGTAAAAAATCTCATTCCCATAAATTAATCGGGTAGTTTTCAATGTTCAACAAAATTGAAAAATCCTCACTTTTTAATCACACAAGACACAATGTTTAGACCTTTCTCACTAAATGATAAATGATTGCAAGAAACATTTTTTGAGAGGAAGGGAGGTAGAATTTTGATGTCCTGGAAATCTAGGAGTGTTATTGACATAATTAGAGAGGAGAAAGAGAAAAACAGAAACCGTTTAAGTGGAAAATTTTGTTTTCAAGTAGAGATGACTTTTCCTTAAATAGTTTTATTGCAGATATCGAAGGTATTGCAGATTTTATAGCAAAATTTGATTTGGAATCATGTAATAACTCAGACTGATCGTCTTTCATCATCTGCAGTGCAATTAACGGGCAAAATATAGATTTAGCAATGAGGTAACTGGCCTGTGCCGACAATTTGTGCAACAAAAATGCTATCCGTCCCAACATTATTAAAACTGAACAATCAAGAAAAAAAAATTATTTTGAACTTATATAGGGTGACCATCTGAAGTTCTCGTTCTTCGCACGGAATGGATATTGTTAAATCAACAAATACAAATAGAAAATAAATAAGTATTAAACATATCTTGGTTATCGATTCAATCACCTACAAGAACCGTTTACAATGATCGTTAGATATATTCTAACTATGCTTCATCTTTTTAAACATTGTTTGGATTGTAAATTATAATCCGCAAGTGTGTTATATTTGGATTTCTTGTTCCATAAAATTCTTCTTCAAAATTGAAATCTATATTAAAATCGCCTACTAAAACTGTTTTAAAACTCCTTGTTAGGCATATTCAAAAATCCAAATGTCGCCAAAATTAAAGAGAGAGTTTTGAATTGGCTCTTAATATGCTTATTATAGCTTACGGTTTTTCCTCAAGATTTTATTTGGTTATACATTTTAAAAATTCAACATGTCTCTTTCTGGTATATTGATGACAACAATGTACAAAAATCAACAGTTCATAACAAAAGGCGAAGCAACAATATGCTACACATTTCATTACTACTTTAAACGTTTTAACCAACAAAACAAACTCTTTATTACTTTTTAACAGTTCATTTTGAGATTACTGAAAAGTTAGAGTTTCAAAACTGAGCCTGTCTGACTAATTTGTATAAATTAAGTTGATTTTTGCTGAGTTTTTGTGAATTTAGTGTCCGTTGCTTTGCAATGGGCTTCTGGAAAAAGTTTCGGGCAGCTGCGTAAGTTATTTCAGAACATAAGCACTCCCTTTCTTTCTGTTAAGTTTCTTTTGAATTTCATGTTTAGTAAGTAAATTTATAGGATAAAATTGCAACTTAGAATATCATTAAGCATACTTTCAAAAAATTTAGCAGCTTTACAACATTTGTCATCAGTTGGCGACTTTTTGAAATGTATTTTTATCTTCCTCATTATAGTAGTTAAAAAAAACACATTGAACCGTCAATTCCTTTGCTTCCAGCTGCAGGAATTGATCTATTTATCGCTTCTAAAAATCAAAAGTCTTGCAAGGATGAGCAATACTAGAGCTGGGCATAGAATATCTTCAAATCTTGTATTATGTGGTGTATCTTGTATTATGTAATCTCACTTTCATTTATCCGAATTCAATTGTAATAACCTGAAAGAGAGACTCACTCACACGCATAAATGTATGAAACATAAAAAATATTTATAAAATGTATGTTTATTTATATGCTTTATAATTATAATTACAAAGCATCCACAAATTAATATTTTTAGGTTTATTTTACGAAGGATAATGTCTTGCAAAAAAAGTCATAGATGAAAAGGAAATTGGACACTAAAGTCTTCATTCTTTTTGTTTAAAAAGATTAATTATTTATTTCAAATACTGAATAGTCGGTCAAAAGTATTTCTCGTGTATTATCAGACTGACAAAACTAAAATTGACAAAAAAACTCTAATACATTTGGAATATAAGTATGTTTCAGAGTGTTTTTTAAGAACTTCAATAAAGCTTCAATAAAACGCTGTTATAACCAACCGTACACACATAGCAAAATTTGAACAGATTATCCTCCCTTTCAAGGGATGACTGAACTCTTCAATACAAATAATTTGCACCGTGTCATGCATGTCATGAATCGGCAGTAATTTGCATATCATGGACGGTTTTAAATGCAGGGCCATGCAAATGCGATATTACTTGAAATAGTCACTTGAAACAAAGCGTAGAAGCGTTAGTCAGGGTCAGTGTGCTTTATGAGTAAAATGTTTTTCTCCAAAAAAATTTCGCACTTATATTAATATACCTCAAGATCCCTCGACTGTCCATTGCAATAGAGGAATTTCCTAAAAATCCATCCAATTTTTAGCACACACTGTCAAACATTGGACAGCTAATTCAATACATTTGCTATTTGAGAAAATATTATTTGGAGCATGAAGACTGTTTTTACAAACCTGCGGTTATAGTGTGAAAGGCGTTTGTTTTGAAAAGGTGCCCCCCCCCTTGAAAGTATGACCACCAGGTCAGACACAGCTCGTATACATAAAAGGTTAAAGTAGCCAGGTTCCAGTCTTCAAAGCCCTGCTCTCACTCAAGATTTTTCGTTGTTCGCAAGTTTCTCATGCTGTGAAAGGGGTTAACCATTTCATGCGTATCTCTTTTCAGTCGCTGCTGTGTTCGAAAGACAAACAAAGTTGAATTTAACTATGATGATTTTCCAAATGAAAATATTCTGCGTCGAATTGATACTGTTAATGGGTGAGTAGTAAAGAGAACCCTCCATTTTATTTATTAATTAATTTTATTTGTTTATCTTTTTTTTAATCCGCCCACACGTATTCACAATATGTGAGATAATCCAAATTAAATGGTTATAGTGGTTATAGTTTACCTCATTTACATTTGCATTATATTTTTTAGACGTTTCCTATTCTTAAGAATTGATTGGAAACGGGTATACTGTTAATGTAAACAGTTAACATTTCACCATAAAAAGGTGCTGAATTAACTACAACCTTTCTATGGAGAAACGTTGATCCATGATTTGGTGCTCAAACTGATGAATGGAACCAAATCATGGTCAACGTTTCTCGATAGAAAGAATGCAGCTAAGTTAGTTCCATTATATGATGAAACGTTGACCTACTCACATTAGCGATGTACTTGACAGAAATGAGATCTAAACAGGCAGTTCCTAGTCTTTTAATTATTGTCAACCCCTTCAAAAATCTGAAAGTATTCGACAAACTCGTTCAACAGTCGCTTGTAAAACAATAACATTCCGTAAGCTATATAATTAAACTATTTTCTGCGCCCCCATTTAAGACAGCGGTAACTCCTACCTATAATCATTTTTAAAAATCTGACGTGGGCACCAAATGGTTTTCTTGAGCATCTTTTAAATGGATTCACATTTTTGATGCATTTCATTTATACTCAGAGTGACCTCTCACTTACACGCGCTCTCTTTTACGAACACTTTTCACTTACGCACAGTTCCACCAGTGCCCGAGCGCATAGCGCTCTGAACTGAGAGACGAAATGTGCCTGGTTCAAAACCAGTTCGGGTCCGCCGACTTAACCGTTCGGAGTTTCCCGTGGTTTCCTCTAAAATTTAACGTTAAGGATCAATAACGTTAGGAATTTAACGTTAAGGAATTTAACATTAGGATCCTTTAGAAAGATTCCCGAGGAGGGCACCTCACCCCTCGGATTAGAGCCCACGTGTAATCAATTGACCGTAAACCTACGACACAAAAAAAAATCGCTTAATCACGTTTATTCCGTTGTCTCGGCCGGATACATAGGAAAACAATCACAATTCTCATTCATTTATGCGCTGATCCAAGAAAGCAGCTCTCTTTGCGTGACGCGAAACAAATGTTCTCAGTTCAAAAAGTAGATTTTTTTCATCTAGAAGGGGTTGATTATCACAAGAATTTTACACTTTTTATCAATTTTCGAGTTTAAATTATTTTGTGAGAAAGCAGCAATAGGAGTAAAATGAAATTTGGATGTGTAATCATTCCGATTTTTAGATTTTCATCAAAAGTAGTGAAAGTCATTAAAAATGTATCACTGCATTTTGAAATTTATTTTATTTACTTTTGCAGAGTATAGGTAGTATTATTAATTAACAATATGATATAATTCAATGATCTCATATTTCAATTTTAAGCTCTTTTTGTGGTTTTTCGTTTATACGCGTCTCTCACTTATGAGCATTTTTCTCCTGTTCGTCATTCAACTATCTTACTAATTTCAAGCAAAAATAGTTGAATGTTTGGACAGAGTAAAAGTTCCTTTAAAACAGATAAGGCTGTAATGCAGTTTAAACCACGACTGTTCATAAACTTTAATTTATTAAACCTCTTTTCGTGACTGTGTATAAACTACCCAGTACAAAAAAAAGATTACAAACAAAATATTACTTGAACAACTAGACGTTACAATAGCCCTAGTTACAAAATTTCAAGATTCTACGGCTAATATTTTTTTTGAGTTATGCGAGATCCATGCATAGATACGAGTGTTCAGACGTCATTCTAAAACTTGTTAAGATGGATTAAACATGGTCAAAATGGATCATATATGCATACGTACGCACGCACGCACGGACGTTCGAGAAACTTTTCAAAATCTGAAAACAGGATTTTTTATCGATTACGATGCCTCGTTAGCTTCGTTCAAGAAAATAATTGGACATTACAGTAAACAAGAATCAGAATTTTGTGGAAATCATGGCATGTTTTTCTATAATTTAAAGCACAGTCTGAAAAGCAAACACTGGAATCACAAGAGCTTTCTAGTTCCATTATAAAATATTTAAGGAGAGAATAGAAATGAAACAGAGGAAGAGAGCCATACTGTCATCTTTGTAATTCTCACGAAAATACGCGCAACATCCCCCCCCCTCCTCCAAAATGAAGGGGGCGGCTTGGGGGCAGTAAGTAAAATCTCCACCAAACTGTCGTTCCATGAAAAACAGAAACGTACACATTTTATTAACTCTTTGCAGTATATCTAAAGTAGTTCCTTTTTCTTGTTCCTTAGATTTCGTCCAAGCTTCTTGGAACTGGAAAAAGAAGTTACAGAAAAACTGAAAGAAGGAATACGAAGTGAACCAACTCCATACATGTACGCTTACTTTGAATTCCTTCAAGCACAGATATTACTCAAACAGAATCTGGACATCATTTTATCAAGCGAAATTGAATGTTTGGATGACCTTTTGTTGAAATTTGAAGAAATCCCAGAATGGAATGTGTTGGACAAAAGTTCTAAAAAAGTTCTTGTCAGATATGTCAACTTCTTGAATTGTATAACTAAAGCCGTTCACCAACTTAAGGAGGATATGTAAGTATAAAGCATAGACGGAATTCAATGAATGTTTGTATTTATATATACAGGGTGTCAGAATAAGATTGTACAAATTTCAAAAGAAAAAAAAAAACTCTTGCCTCCTCGGTCGCTCCGTATTTACATAAAGGTAGAGGTTTTCAACACTTAATTTCACGCGTAAATGTAAAAAAAAAATTAAAAATTCTTTCGACTTCTAAACGACATTGTGGAATGACTTTTAATTTTTATGTTGATAACGTTCTATACAATACCAACAATAACAAAATTATTATGTATTTTTGCAATCCTTGTTCTCTTTCGTAATTTGCGTGTAAACCCTGAAACGCGATCTTCCAATGTGAATTTTTTCACTCCTAGAGCCATAGAAAGGTAAGTCAACCTATATTTATTTTCATATTTTCAAAACATTTTC